>JARK01001340.1:2368590-2387297 GCA_000688135.1 Ancylostoma ceylanicum | reverse complement strand
ACTTTGGACGCCGGCGTACCCTTATCCTTTATTATAAGGCGACGGACCCATCTCCTTGCGCCTATCCACTCTTGGATGCCGACGCCCCTATTGCCCGTACCTATTCATTGTTCTCTTCCCGACTACTCGAGTCCACTGCACCTCACCATACCCGTTCCCACTTTCAGAAATGTTCGATATCAGAAGAATACGGTAGGCAATCACTACCACTGACCAATCAGGGAATTTCGTTTCACACACACAAACACACACACAGAGTAAGCCCTTTATTATAAGTCATGATGTTCATCCCAACGCTGACTATACAGGATTATATCATCGAGAAGGAATTCCTCAGACTATTGGTCTCTTATCTCTTGATTAGCCACTCCCTCTCCAAACATTTCTTAGGTAGTTTGAGTTGTCCTTGCTTTACAGGCTCCGCGATGGAACCTATATTCCAAAATGATACGGTTTTTGGTCTTTGAGTAGCTTCACAGAAGTTCCTCTCATGCCAAAATTTCAAGGTTGATCAAAAATCAAATAGATGATTTTGAAAAAGAGATAATGTACCTTCATAATGGAAGAAACAGATGAGAATAAATCTGATAAATCTGATAAAACCGCAAAGATTCCAGCTGTCGAACTGACCACTTTGACTGTCTTTGCCAAGTTGACGGAGGCGAAGCAGCGTCAAGTCAGTGCATTGAGAATGAATGAAGGATAACTTGTAGAGCTGTAACAACCGGAGGGTAACTCTCACTCAGGTATGAGTAGGCTCAATAGGGAATCTCTGAAGACAACGTCATTGAATGCAGTAATCAGAACCATTTCAAGTTCAGAGAAGGCAGCCTATGAAAGTGCGAGTGTTCGACAAAATTATATCCCTTTCAAGAACGTATTCTTTAGAGTGCGAACGGCAGTGGAAACAGATCTTTAGACACATCTGTAGTAATGTAGTACAAGACACTACATCTACAGTACAATTTAAGGGCAATGTTTGTTCTCTAAATCGGTTTCGTATTTCCGTGGAATTGTGAGCTGCATCCGAGGCATGTTCCGTACCTATAAGTCAGGCAACTCGCACAGCCTCACTAATTTTGCCTGGAACAGTAAAGTTTGCCACCACCAAAACTTTCCCATAGACAGTATCTTATTATGTAGGTGTCAAGCCAAATTAGATTAATAATGGCGAACCCCCTTGCAAATATAGCTTTGGAGAGGATGCGAGCCAGAATAAACAGAATCACCCAAGAAAAGAAAAATGTTTGGACCAGAAAGGTATCCATAATGAATATGGCAGAAACCTTCACAGCATCGCAACTTTCCTTCTAACCTATCATGACTATTTTTTTTTCACAAAGTTCCAAACTGTTTTATTGACCAGGCTTTATCCTCACTGCGTCAGATTGTTTCATGTTTGGGTACACAACCAATTATTTTAGCTCATTCTGTTTTATTTAACCCACCATGAGTGATGAACTAACATAAAGAATACAAAGAAAGCGAATAGAGCAACAAACGTCGGGCACATGAAATATAAATGAGACTACGAAGAGAAAAAAGCCTAACTTGTTGTAGTAGAGACACCGAATATAAAATGGACTCAAGGACGTTTCACAAGGAAGTTAACGTGATCATTCTTGGAGCGGGTTAATCAGTGACTCACGAGCCTCATCGTTTTGAATATCTTGAGCATTCGCAATACGTAGTTTCTAAAGGTGATAATAAGAATGTTTGACTCGAAAAGTTATGAACCAATGAGGAACGTTTCTCTGATAGGTGTCGTCGCTCTGCCTCTGTTTGTACAATAGTATATAGTGGGTGTTCGAGCAGTCGTCCTCCCTGTAGCCAAATTAGGGGCGAAATTGGATTTTGCCTGATAGAAATCGTTTAGTGAGTAAAGGTTAGACAGATGCCTCTCACTGCACACACATTATCCATGCGATAACCATAACTTGACTTGAAGAAAACATTCTATAATAATTAGTAAAAATGTTGATGAAATCTCGTGAAACTGCAGACATTCATGAGTAGCTCTACCCTTCACAATCCACCCAGAATTATACAGAAATATAGAAGAGACAGCAGGAGGTCTGCCGTGAATTCCCTCAGTATGCTTTCATAATTACACCAATTGCTCTCATTTTCTCTTTTTTCCAGTTTGTTCCACGTTAGCGAAGTTCATGATGTTTCGATTCTCAAATAATATCTTTGTTTATTGGTGCTGTTTTTCCAGTGGTTATTTTTTATGCTATCATGCGGAGATGTTGCTGTTCGAAAAAGATAACTACATTTGCGAAAATACGCATAGGGAAAAAGACTGGCGTATCAATCTTTCGCTATCGGCCATCCCATGGCTCGCGTAACGATAAGAAATTAAAACTAGCTAATGCTTACCTGGAACAATGAAAGGGTATCGCCGAGTTGAATAGTTGTGCCGCTATTAGTAAGTAGGATGCCCCCGCGTCTGACCCCGTAGATCAAAGCCCGCGAAGGTCATGATACAGAGCCAGTTCGTTGGTCAAGGAAATGCACTCATTCTCAAAATTCATTTTTGGACACTTAGAGCTCATCCAAAACTCTTCTAATGTTTTGGCTACAATTTTGGTTCCCACGATAAGAAAGTGACACCCAACTGAATGAACTTTTGCCATTACAGGGTGCGGCTCAAATTTGCGGACAGGAACTTTTCTTTATAAATCATATGAAAAAACAACCAATCGAAACGATTTTTATGACGGCAACGTGAATTAGAATACGTGAAAACATCCAATTTTGGAGTTCTCACAAGCTTCCAAACACCCCGCTCAAGTTCTCGAAACTTCCCGCCATGTATTTGGCGACACTTCCAAGAATCAGTTCCGAGAATCGGAACAGAGGAATTTCGGAAGATGGTAGGGATCTGTAAGATTCGGATGGGATATGTACGGCGTCCATATCTTTTGTCCCAACGAAGTGAGAGACAGTTCTCTTCTCACAGTCAAAAGTAGTTTTGCCTTTCCGCTCTGCGGCTCCGTTTCATAACTTATAGGAACATGAGGTCCAGGGAGTGCTCGAGGTGAGGGCCGAGAACGAACGCATGAGCTCCGCGGGCCTTCGATATGGCAAAAGAAAAATCAAATGAAAATTTCGTGTCCGGGAACATAATCCGCACCCTGTAATATGTCTGCGAGCTGAGCACCGAGAGGTGTTGCTATTCTGGATCTAGTGGAAGGTATTACTTAGCAGGTTTCACCTCTCTGATCTTCTTTTCGTTTCTACCCTCATATGAATTTATGCCCCAGCACGGTGGATCGTCTTGTCGCGACGCTGGGGATTGAGGGGACTAGTCAGGCGGTGTTGCCCGTCTCGCGCTGATGATGCCACTCCCGGACCAGGTATCCACCAAAGCCCCCTCCATGGATCCCTTGGGCCAGGTGAATTGGAGCGGACGAAGCGTCGCCAGAAGGAAGGCCATCAGGCGGCGATTTTTGGCCACAGCAACCATGGTTTCAAAGTCCTTAAATGAATGGCCCCCAGTCCTGCGTAGCCCCTCACGCAATAATGACGGCCGGAACGCCCTAGGGGCAGGGGGTGCGAAGAATCTCGCAGCAGTTAGCCGTCGCCGTTCCGTAGGTATGAATCTTGGAACATACAACGTGAGGACTCTGAACTCTGAAGCAGCACTGAGCTTTTTGTTCGACGAGCTGCACAACATCAAGATTGACATTGTAGCAGTGTGCGAAGCAAGGCGGAGAAAAGATATGTCTGTGAAATGGAACGATGGGAGTGAAGTGATGCTTGGTGCAGCGAAGAATGGTGTTGGCGGTGTCGGTTTCATCGTGTTACCGTCCGTAACGAGTCGAATAATCTCGATGGAAATTGTTTCGCACAGACCTGCGATTTTGAAGCTCAGGATCGGTAAATCATCTACTATGAAGGTCGTCGCAGTGTATGCGCCCACGTCGGCTGCCAGTGATGATGAAATCGAAGAATTCTATGAAGAACTCCATCGTCATCTCAGACAGAAATCCACTTATACAGTTGTGCTGGGCGACTTCAATGCTAAATTAGGAAGTGGATATAGCGAAGACACCTTTATAGGAAAATTTGGATACGGAGCTAGAAATGAAAGAGGCCAAAGGCTTGCAGACTTCGCCGAATGTACGAAGCTATACGTCATGAACACGTTTTTCCAGAAAAGACCTGGCAGGCGGTGGACATGGCGTGCGCCGAATGACAGAACTAGGAATGAGATCGACTTCGTGCTTTGTGATAAGAAGAGAATCGTGAAAAATGTGTCACTCATAGCGGAATCTAAAGTTTGCGTACATTCGGATCACAGACTCATCAGAGCAAAAATTGTAGTTGATTTCAGGGAAGAAAGCCGAAGATTGGCCAGGGCAAGTCAACGCCGGAAACCTCAACAATTCAGTGAAGCACTTTTCACTCAGGCGGTGGAGAATACGGATTGGAGCATGTACGTTGAAAACATTGGTGAGGACTACGATAGTATACTTGAAAAGCTTCAAAAGTGCAGAAGCCTTGCTACTGTTAAGAGAGAAGGTCAGTGCAGAAAAAAAACTAACCGAGGCAACTCTGCAGATGCTCTCAGAAAGACGGAAACTGGCTAATGCTGGGAACACTGGTCTTGAATACAAGATATTGTGCAAGGAGTTAAGACGACGGATGGCGGACGATTATGAAAACTTCCGAAAGGAACGGCTCCAGAAAGCAGTGGAGGACGGAGCGAGTCTGAAAAAGGCTTGGAGAGAAGTCCAAGTATGCCGGAAGATGCCCACGGTGCTAGTGAATGAGCATGGCAGAAGAACAACTGTAAGGAAAGAAATGGAAGAGATTTGTCAGAATTACTTTAATGCGCTGTTCGCCTCGTTGCTTGCAAAAAACATTGCTCCTCCTTCCATTGACCAAGTCGAACCTGTACCAAAGGTCCTCAGCACGGAAATCGAGAAGGCAGTGCGGCAAATGAAACTCGGCAAAGCAGTGGGTCCTGATGAAACAAGAGCAGAAGAAATCAGAGCAGGTGGAGAGGTCCTAGCTAAGGCTCTCAGCATCAGATTCACGAAATACATCAACACAGAAGGAAGACCAGAGCAATGGAAGCACGCCAGAACCGTACTAATACCGAAAAAAGGTGACAGAGAAGATATTCGAAATTACAGGCCGATAACGTTATTGTCTCACCTGTGCAAAATCTTCATGAGAGTCATCTACGCACGTATGGAGCGCACTCTGGATGATAACATGCCGAGAGAGCAAGCAGGATTTCGTAGACGTTTTTGCACCATCGACCATATCTTCGCTATCTCGCAACTAACGGAGCGATGCAGATAATACAAACTTCCGCTATGTCTCTTGTTCGTAGACTTCGAGAAGGCATTTGATTCGGTAGAACACAATGCTGTCCTTAGAGCAATGACTGGTCAAGGAGTAGAAGCAGCATATTTGAGGATTCTACAGGAGACAATGAAGGAGTCCCACACTGAAATCACCCTCTTTGAAAGGCCTCTCAAGATCTCTATGCAGAGAGGGGTAAAACAGGGCGACATCTGCTTCCCGAAAGCATTTACGTGTGCGCTGGAATCAGTTATGAGACAAGGTGCTGAGAAAGACGGTTTTGAAGTAGATGGAGAAACACTACAAATGCTACTGTTTGCTGATGATGTGGTGCTTGTAGCAAGTAAACCGGAGACCCTGCAAAGTCTTCTCAAGCGTGCTACCTGCAAATGTGCCGCCTCACCGAGAGAATCGGGTTGAAGATCCATCCTGGGAAAACGAAGTGGATGAAGAACACTCATTGTGATGATTTCGAAATCAAACTAAACAACCAGCTTGTCGAGCGAGTCGAACATTATGTTTACCTCGGCCAAGCAATCAGGATGGACAACGATCTGCGACTGGAGCTCTCGCGACGAAGGAAAGCAAGATGGACTGCGTTTTCGAAAATCGATGTTCTCCTCAAAAGCAAGGACATACCAGCACGGACCAAGAGTCAATTATTCGACAGCAGCGTGCTACCTGCATTACTTCACGGATGTGAAACCTGGAACTTGACAAAAGCAGAGGAACGAAGCCTGCAAGTAACGCAGAGAGCAATGGAAAGGCAAATGCTGGGAATAAGCAGGTTGGAACATAAGAAGAATGAGGAAATAAGAGAAATAAGCCAGCTCCACGAAATTGTTAATTTGCTTTACAAGAGGAAAAAACGTGGGCAGGGCACGTCGCCAGAATGAAAAAACAATCGCTGGACAGTGCGGCTTTTGCATTGGTACCCACGAACAAAACGTCCAACTGGGAGACCACCCCTGCGATGGATAGACCTATTATGGAGGCAAATTGGAAGAACGTGGACGCGACTTGCGCAAGATAGAGAAAAATGGCATGGTTGCGAACTGCGCCCGCAATGATCAAGAATCAATTCGACGTAAGCAACGTAAGCATGAATTTATGATTTGTGGGCTGGTTGAACGTTTTGGGAGGATATTTTGCGCGTTGGAAGTAGCACTTTCTGCACCTCTCAAATGAAGAATGGTAAAGGTTTCTCTCATCATGAGCACCTGCACCAACAGAAAACTCAAGGAGAATGTCGTCAAGACGATTTCACGTCCAGATGGAGTGTGTTGTTTTTCATGAAAACTCACACGAACGCGTGCTGCGCTGAAAAGAATATGCTCACCTGGGCATGTGGCATTTTCGATGCAAGAAGGTGTCTGACGATGATATAAATACGGTAATGCAGACAGCACCTGGGCTGGGATTCATGAAACGTTAACCACGCAAACCAACGATGGTTAGCGTGGATGGTCCTGCACAGACTATGCTGCGAGAGGAGACCCAGGACGTGAAAAGTGGTTTGATAGCCTGGGTTTGCTAGGTTATGCGTTCATGAATCCTAGCCCTGTTCGTATTTTGAGAATCATTAATCGCTCTTGAATCTTATCTGGGGACAGAAACAATTACTCATGGAAGTATGGGGTGACTTATTTCAATATTGAAGAGGTGAAGCAGTGAAAACGCAAACGGTAGTCAGATTTCCAATGATTAACACTTCAAAATGATTAGGATGGAAGATTACCTGTCCCTCTGGGAACATGTACAGTGGCGGCCACATATTTAGCACGCCCACGATCTTGGCCGACAGAGTTTTTTGCATTTCTCAGCCTTATGATGAGCACTCAAAACCAAGTTCGAGTATGTGTTGAGGCACTATGAGCGCTTCCTTCCTGATGCTTACCACGGGCACACCACCTTTCAAACTGGATTAAAAAAATAAAAGTTCAATTTCGTCGGTTTTCCGAAATTTTGTGTAAAATTCGTGTATCTCGCTATGGAAGGAAATGAAGTGGTGATTCAGATAGAGCACGTTTCTCGTCAACATTTCCCTATGAAAACCTTTACTGGACTCTACACACCGGCTGGTGTCAGAGACAAAAACAAACCGTCAATTTCGTCAAAAATTTCATTTTTATGAATCTTGCTAATAAAGCAATCCCCGGAATCTTCCTTCCACTATCTGATTGTCTGTCTATCTTGTCTATCTGATTGTCAACACAAATCGGAAAAAAATCCGCCGCTGGAAATGCACGGTTTATCCTTGGAATCACCGTGAATTCTTTTTTCACCAATTTTTTACTCCAGTTGACAATTTCGGTTCTCCCCTCAAGTGAGAAACTGCTCATTGAAACCACTATAGCAAAACACGTAATTATATCGAGTATAAAATTACATTTTACCCAGATCCAATGAAGTCATCTAGGAGAGAAACTGAAACATTTCCAAAAGCACTGTTTTTCAGCTCTAAATGTGTGCAATCCCAACCAAGAGCACTTCCCGGAGCAACAAAGCTGAGGCGGGAAGGAGAACACCATGCCTTATCACATTATCGAGTGTTGTCCTGATAGCTCATTCCAGTACTGAAATACAGATTTTATATCTTCATCAGTTGATAGCCTAAAATTGGCAGCGTGCTAAATATGTGGCCGCCACTGTACCTGCAACATTTTCGGCGGTGGAAAAAGAAATTGCCTAGCAGTGACAAGTTCAAGAGTTGTGCACGCCCATAGTTGTTTGCCTCCGCGGACTGTTTGGTACCGTTTTAAAAAGAGCAAGGGTGTTTCACTCGTCCAATGAGATCTCTTGAATTTTTAAGAATATTCCTCTAACAGTTTTCTCTTACAAAGGTTATCACTTTCCGGATGGTGGCACCGTACATGTTTGATACTGTCTGAGGGAGTTCAAAAACAACTTTCTAGCTGCATGCAATGATGTGAAGAAAAACAGGAACAGAAATGGGAGCTTTCAGTTTCACTGGGAAAAAGAAGTGAAGTGCGCTGTTGATATTACTTCCGTTTGAGACTATATTTAGGTGGATTCAATTCGTAAAAATTTTTCAAAATTCAATGTCATCGCTAATTTCGCAATCACTAAGTGCGAATTAGCGATTTTCCGTTCCAGCAATGTGAAACGCAGCACCGAAGCCAATTACAGGCATGATTAGGTGACAAAAGCTTTTTTGCTTTAATTACCTCGCCAAAAAAAGATGAGTGAGAATAATGCCGAGTTAATGGAGTTTTCTCATTTGCTTGATATGATGAAGCTAACATGGTTTATTTGCCTCGAAGCGTATGAATATGAATTCTCTTATTAAGGATTTAAGGGGTAGAACTGCACTGTATGACGAGTTTGGCCGGGAAGGAACGTCAAAGCCAGCACGTGAAGGGGATTTTGGGTTGAGACTTCAGGGTATCTCGAAGAAATTGAGTTCGTTCAACATTGTTACATAGTAAAAACTCGCTGGAACAAATATTTTCAATAGCTGCACCTGTTATTTGGATTCTCCCAGATCATCGTTTCCGAGCATGGTGGGATGAGTTTTGCGAGGTTCAAGTGAAGACAATATCGATCGATACACCCATCGTCAATACACCTGTACAGCTGTCTTTTCTGCTTGCTGTTACGTCGACAAAATCGACTTTTGCCATTTTTAGCAGGATTTCTGCGGCTAAGGCGATAAATTTTGAAAGAGAGAAAGTAACTAGAAGGTGACGCTGAGAAGCGGCAAGTTCTGGAACGATTATAATACTAGAAACAAGTTGGAAAATCAAACATCTGCGAAAATCAGCTGCAAATTCGCAATAGAATCAGGAAAACAGAAAAATCTGTTATGCTAATATTGCAGGAAATGAGAGCTGAAAATCAGAAAACTTCATAACAGGAACGAAAGATCTGCACACAAAATCACCTGTCTAACATCCTGCAGCCGCGAAAACGACCCCAACGCTGATCCCGCTCATCCAGGATAATAAACAATGATCTAGTCGAAGCAACAGTTGGGTTTGCAATGCTGCTGCTTCAATAGAATTCTTGGGACGATTCCGGAGATTCCGGAACGCTCAATGTCTGAGATGCGAAAATGAACGTGCGTGCTGCCTTTGAGAGGGCGCATTTGGGTTCTCTCTTCCGTTCCAGGACTGTGCCTGACTGCAAGGAAACAGATGAGATTCGTTGCTGTCCCAGGAGCACATGCAATCTTGGATCTCTGATCTCGTAGACGTACATGCAGTGAAAGGAATCAAGGTGATACATTTCTAGAAATCTTTTTTCATGAATGCGTGAAAGGTTATACATTGGGAAACGTATTCATCACTGCATATAGTGGTGAGGCTCTACATGGGATATCGCAACGCGTGTTGTTGAAAGTGGTCAGAGGAAAGTTATGTTAGAAATGGTATTCAAGACGCATCACCCACGGATTTTGCGTACCCCGCATTTACGCCTAATTGATGCTGTCCCCGTGCCTACACTCAAAGCCAACAAACAACATGTTGATTGCGAAACTATTTCGGATTCAGCTCTATGTAATTGTTTGGCCTAATCGTACCTTCTCGTCCTACTCGAACAGGGAGCTACCAGAGAGCTAACGAATCCGTACGTTAAAACATCATTTCGCTGAGTGAAAGTGAGTTCTTTGGGATTTTTGATCTTGGTGAGATGGTGAGAATGGTATTAATGAGTTACACTTCTAAGCTATTGTTACGGTACATTAATATTCATTTATTTCTTTGTACCTAGCTATTCCACACAGGTTTACGAGTACAATGCAAAAAAGAGAGAATACAATCAGTAACTGTCTGGAAGGCAGGAGTGGCTCAGTTATTTTAGTACAACTCATACATATTTACCGTCTGTTTCAAAAATCAGAGAATTTCAATGTTTTGCGCGTAGCTGCACAAGGCGCATTTTTTCTCACGTCAAATCATGGAGATTGAGCGCTATCAGTAACTGGACGTGTCATGCCTATAACAACGTGGTCAGACCTACCTCATCTTGGATGCCTGCCAAGTGACAAGTGTAATGGGCGCTGAGACTCTTGGACTTAAACCGTCCGAATGCGTGGTAAACGCGGTGGTTCAGTGGAATATATAATATAATATTTATTATGATATGCAGAGATACTGTGAGTGAGAGAGTGAGTACTGTGAGAAGCGTGTGCCGTTTGCGGCTTACAACATCGTTCTGACTAGTAAGTATCATAGCAAGCATAACGGGGGTTAGCCCCGCCCCACTCCACATGAGGTACGATAAGACTGATAGTTTAGGATACAAAAAGGATCATCGATTCGTCGATGATACTGCGGCGAGCGACAACAACAATTACTATTGGGATCAATGTTCTTAGCTTTCTTCCCTGTCGTCGTGGTGCGGCGAGGATTGACATCTTGACGTGGTCGATTGCGAAGTACAGCTTGATGACGTGGAGGGCGACGCCGAGCTGCGGGAGTTGAAGGTGGATGGCGGCTGGACGGCGTTGAGGGCGGCTTGGCGTGGAGTGCGGGACGGCGGCGGCTTCGGTTGACGGCAGACGGCTGGATTCGTGGAGACCGTAGTTTTCTTACGGCTACTGAGCAGTTGTGCTCAAAATCTGTCACATTTCCCTCCAATGAAAAGGAAAGAGTAGTGGAACCATAGGCGTGAACGACCTCACCAGAGTATTTGTGTAGGTTTTCACCTTTCCGACGCTCCACTGGTTTCCTGAGCTTAGAGATTTTCGGCAGCGCCTGGTGTTCTGTTTTCTCACAGATAGCTGTCAGGTTGTAACTGACAGAATTAGGCTGAGATACGCTGCTCAGACCGCGACCGTAAATTGTGTGACCAAAAACTGTTTTGGCCACATGTAACCCGGATGGAGTTTTGGCTCCAATGTGAGTAACTAGATTGTGATAGTAGTCCAAACCGACCAAAACGCGTGGAATTTGTAGTTCTCCACGTAATTTCGTATTTGCCAAGAAAATTTCATTGGCTTTTAGAAAGGCAACATCACATTGCTCGAGTCGAACTGATGGAAATCCTTCTGTGATAACCGCTCTGGTTTGTACGGTTATTTCAATTTCTTCTCCAAATGCCGTTCCGATTTTAAGAGGAACAAAGTGGCTGTCGAACGTTTCAGTACGTCCGCCGATACCCGAAATTGAGCATTTTTTCGATCATATGTTTTGATAGACCGAACTGTTGTACGAGCCTTTTGTCAATGACTGTTTTTTGTGCACCTGAATCGAAAACGAAAAGAATTTTCTCGTATTGTTGCTTCCTAGCATTCCATATGCTGCCCTCGGCTGTCATTAACACTAGCTGTTCACTTATTGAACTACCGTCGCAAAGATTGGATCCTGTCAAAGTACACATGCACATTTGTGTATTCGTTGATTTGGGTTTCCTACAACCGGATTGGTCGTCGTTTGATTCCAGACCGCACTTTTGAGAATCCCTTGGATCTGGACAGTTAATTACCGTGTCTCTCGTTCTGCGTTTGTTACCATTATTATGCTGTGGCTTGTGTTTCTTGAGACACAGGCTGATATGGTGTTTCTGACCGCAAAATGAGCAGTCTTGCTTATGGCAGACAAAGCTGTTGTGGTTTGGTGAGAAACACTTCCAACAGCGATTTTGCTCCCTAACACTCTTTCGGCGCATGCTCTTGTTGCTGACCGTTCGGCATTGCATGGATGAGTGATTGCCCTTGTGGCAAAATATGCATCCTTTACCGTAATTATGTCGACAGTTGGCATTATTTCGCTTTGATTGCATGACCTCGCCGATGTTCTTCTGGTCCGATGTAGCCACAACGTTTGCTTTTGTAGCGATCTCTTTTTTGAGAATTGCCGCTTGATCGCCTCTGTTTTGGCCTAAGTTTGACGCCTGTGAACTTGACGGTAGTGACACGCAGTCCAGATTTTGCTCAGTGTTATCGGCGATATTTTCGGTGATATCTAGAACATCCTTATTTGAACTGACTTCTTTTTGAACTCCGCAGTTCAGATGTTCTGAATGAATGCGAGTTCTCTTACATTCAGTAATTCTCGCGGATAAAATACCAATGAGGCCGTTTGCCTCCGCTATAGCCGTTTGTAGCTGGGATTCTTCTTCAATTTGGCGAATTTCTGCCAGAATCTCCCTTTTCTCTGACTTGTCTTTGCAATTTGTATACTCATCTCGTATCTCTCTGTACAGTTTCTGGAGGTTCTCTTTGGCCCCCTTGATTTGCCGCAGGCTGCTTTGCAACAAGGCGGTGGTAGTGCTATATTCTTCATTTTTTGCACTCTCTTCATAATGGGCATTCTGTGGAAATAAAGCTCCATGTTTTTTTTTCTGGTTTCAAAAACTTCTCTTGAGATATGTTCTCAGAAGCGCCGCTTTTGGCACTGTGACTGATTCGCAAAGGCGTAATCGGCTGTCCCAATTAGGCTGTGATGAATCGATATCGATTCGCGATCCTTAATTGGATTGGTGATTCAGGGCTTTTCGGCTCCTAGGTTAGGCTTTGCTAACCTTGTGTGCAGTTGCGTGGTGGCAAGGCACTGAAAGCTGGTTTGCTCTCTAGTTAGGCTGGCTAACTCTTACGGCTATGGGTGGGCCGTGATATTGCTCTGATGTGAGCTGTACGCTGCTCTGGTGTGAGCTGCGGTAAGTTGCTCTGGTGTGAGCTGAGTGCTGCTCCGGTGTGAGCTGCGGTACTCCTGGCCCCAAAGTTGTTATGCTTTGGCACGGGAGATTTTAGTGCTCTGGTGTGAGCTAGTCTCTTCGTCAGGCTCCAGAGTTGTTACGCTCTGACGCGGGAGGAATGGCTTAATTTTAGCCGATGCACCAAATGTAATGGGCGCTCAGACTCTTGGACTTAAACCGTCCGAATGCGTGGTAAACGCGGTGGTTCAGTGGAATATATAATATTTATTATGATATGCAGAGATACTGTGAGTGAGAGAGTGAGTACTGTGAGAAGCGTGTGCCGTTTGCGGCTTACAACATCGTTCTGACTAGTAAGTATCATAGCAAGCATAACGGGGGTCAGCCCCGCCCACTCCACATGAGGTACGATAAGACTGATGGTTTAGGATACAGAAAGGATCATCGATTCGTCGATGATAACAAGATTGGTGAAACAGACAGCATGTAGCAAATCAATGAGTAGAATCGCTCATGACCATCTGCAGATGCTTGTGTACCTGTTTTTAGAATTGTCTTAGTGAATGTGGCAGAGTGGATTTCTGGGAGAATCTTAGGAAAATCGAGGCAGCTCTTTGTGTGAAATGTTGTCTCGTAAGCTGTTTTTTGCTGTAGAAAGTTCTATCTTAAATGGGTCACCTCTTTTTCAGGAAGGGGTAAAAAAAGCTCATCCACTGGAAGATGATTCTTGCCGCATATAATTTTATAGATCATGACAAGTTCTTGCTTGATTCGTCGAGTAGGAAGGAATTTTAAGAGTTCGGTTTTGAACAGATGCTGGAGGACTGTTGGCATATTTATGCCCATGCAGTCTCATCCAGAGCTTTCTAGTAAAGGTGTTCCGAACAGGTTCGAATCTCATAATGGTGTTTTTGGACTTCGGATTGAACACAGTGGTGCCGTATTCTAGAATAGGTCGCACATAAGATTTGTAGGCCGGTAAAAGATGTTTGGTTGAATTTGTCGACAATGATTTGAAAGTAGAATTTGAAGTTCTTTCGACCTTTTCTTGCTACAACGTTACAATGACCATCGAAGCTGGGTTTCGTATGAAAGGTAAAACCTAAATCACAAATGGTATCTGTGTTGTTCAGTTTTTTCCCACCAATGGTGTAAGTGTCTTTCGAGTCGGACCGAATAAGATGGAAAAATTTGGTTTTCGTGATTGATGAAGGGGCTTCCATTTGACTGACCAGTCATCAATTGTAGTAATCGCCGATTGGAGAGTGACATGAACGACACTATCTGATATATTTTTATATATTTTTATATCATCCGCGAACATCTTACATGAAACGTTGTACAGGCTGATCAAGCCAAGGATCTCCAAAGCCACCGCCTCGGCATATGATCTATGGGGCTATTTTTCAGGAAGAGCGAGTCACAGATTTCTCCCATCATTCCTCATAAGAATGTAAAAGTAACCGTTTCAGAGTTCTTCTGTAGAGAATTTCGCATGATTCTTGACACATCCACCAGAAGGTAGGTGCAAAAGATTGGGAACGCAACCATGTAAGCAGTCTCATTGGCAATCTCGAATTCTCCACAATGAGAAAACCTCAACATTTTCCGTTTTTTTTTTGCAGGGTGCGAAAGTAATGCGCATTTTTCGTTACATCATCTCCGATGCAGAAAATTTGCAGTTGTTATTTAATCCGATATGAGAAGTTGTTTAAGTGCTTGTAGAAGATTTTATAGCCTTTTCAAAGGCTCTGTTCATATTCAAAGAAATTCACGTCTGTGCTGTTTTTTTAATCTCTGCACTAAATGATGTCAGTAATAAAAGAAGAACCATTCAAAACAGCATATTTGATTCCACAAGACCTCATCCATAATTGTCTACAGACCATCCCACAAATGAGAAGAAATGGGAGAATGGAAAAGCTCGACGAGTTGGTGCCACGTAAAGTGAGCGAAAATCAGATTGATTCCACCTTGAAGGTCTACGTCGCAGCTTCTTAGTGAAAAATTGCGACTGAATCCTCTAACGATTAGTGTTACACAGTCAAGGATAGACCCTCTGCGACAACATAAAGTGTCCTGCTTGACGACTGGGCGAGAATGGACCACCAAAATACTTCCAGAATCTGGAGCAGCACCAAACGAAGGTCACGGTGACTCTGTGATGATAACTGCAAAAATCATTCACTACAGCTCGTTGACTCCTTCACGGCTGAAAAGGATATTGAAGAAATGAACTGGTAACTCCACTGCGTGAGCCCGGCCTTTCTCAATAAAATGGATGCTGTACTCTTACACAGTACTGTCCAGCGACAACTTGCGCATCATAAGCTCCACAGGCTGGAGCAACTACAATAGAGTGCTCTGTGCTAATAACGGTGCTAATTATAACGGTGTATTGAAAAAAAATTAATTTTGAAGCAATTTATGGCCTCAGGAATAAAGAATCGAAGACGCGCACCATTTTTACAGCCAATAAATATATCTAGCATCAGGGTCAGTGTCTCGTATGCATTATACTTTTCGTGGCACCATTCCACTTCTTCTGCCCCAAAATCTCAAGGTCAAAACTTCTCTATAAGTGTGCCTAGGTGGCTTGTCGGGTATGCTGTTCAGGAATACCATACCAATTTTGTACCGTAACTCCATTTCTGCAGGGTTACGATAGGTGCACGGATGGCACACTACCCCACAAAATCTTCCGAAACCTTGCATAAAGGGACGATTTCATGTGTTGATCATGGCTAAGATATCCGTTCCGTACGATATCCGTATTTTTTTACGGTTACAATAACAGTACCGCAGCAGTTTGGGAGATAATACAATTTTCAAAAAGAAAATGACAATTTAGATTGAATCGATGTTGAAATTCGTGACCAGCCCCCATAGGCAAAGTTTCAGCGAAAAAAACTGGTTTTGATATTTTAGGGTAGAAGGAGTGTGAAAGTGCCCTTCTCTAACAAAGAGAACGGTTCTGATCTTCGACTTTGTTTTTTCGAGGGCTCGCTAATTAGATGACGCGCCTAATGGCTGTGATGACGATCATGAATACACCGTATGCTACTCTGCCTTCAAACTCTTAAGGCGAGGGTGCCTTCAAACTCTTAAGGCGAGGGTTTCACTTTGCACGCACATGTCCGAAAAAAGACGCTTCATTACCTCTGTCCTATGAAACAGACAGGACAGTCAGATTACCCTAGCATTACCTGGAATTAATTCCTCAAAAAGATAATGAAAGCAAGAACTTTTTCTATGTCTGAGTGATCTGTCTCATTGAGCTCATTAAACAAGTCATCAATTCAATATGGTTCAAATCATTACTTGAGCTGTTGAGATAACAATTAAGCCATGTTTACCCCCCCCCCCCCCCCCCCCCCCCTTTCCAAAAAGCGCACGCTGAATAACAAAGCTGTCATATGTATATAGCAGCATCAATAAAATTTTTCTCTTGAGTTAAAGGCAGCACCAAGCGAAATCCTCGACTCGGAGCTGAGTCATGAGTGGTAAAGTAGAGAGTGAGCACATCACAAATGTGAGAAGAACACAAGGAAAGGTGACCTACCTGCAGAGAAACCAGGATCGCGGTCACGGCCACGGCGGGTTTTCAACGAAACGACGCGCCAGCCAACGCCATCGCCGTGGGTGGTCTGGCGCAGTGAATGCGTGCAAAACGTACCATTCGCAGGCTTTCGTGGAGGGACGCACGCACACCCCACAGCGGAGCACTCGTCCGCGCCTTCGACACATGGAAAAGACGCCTTCATTGCTTGCATTTCTCGCGTCTTTCACGCAGTTTCACTCCTGCCTATGAGTCTACCGTCCCCAAAAACCCCGAAATTCGGAAGATCTCCGATGCAAGGATTTCCACGGGTGCTGCCTTTAAAGCGCGGGAATTGATTTATTTTGTGGGGTATAGCAAATGCGCAGGATCGGCCAATTCTAAACATTCACGTGTAGCACTTGCCAGAACCCTTTGAAGTATCTGCCAGCGCATTTAAACGCACGGAATCGCAGTAGATCTTATCACTGGGTCCACCCCGCCCCCATGATCCAGACAAGAGAATTGGTAGAAATGCAGCCTCTAACAATATATATTGAGGATTCGTCACAAGGAGAGAAGCCTGTATTGCTAGACGTAAGAAGTTTAGAAGTTTCAACGCCAATCTCGGCGCTATATTCTGATGGGCCTGATGCGCAAAATGAAAACCAACCCCTGTTCAGCGACTGGTGCCAAGAAGATGATGTACCGTCTACCCCTTGCAAGTCTACCCTAAGCTGGTGGTATGAGTCGTGGTAATGTTCCTGAAGTCACCACCCACAAGACGGTAGCCACAACACTTCTTCCAATTTTCGAAAGAAAAGACGTGTGAGAGGCATCATTCACTCGCGAACGTGGCTCGTTCACAACTTATTCAAGAACATTAATACTTAAATTTTTGGTTTGTTGTGCTTCCAAATCAGGATGTTATCAGGGTATCACGTTGGCGCAAAAATGATGCTCGCTTTTAACCCTTAATTTCCTGGCCATAACTCGCTTCAAAATTGGTGTTTGCAAAACTCAGGACCATTATAATCCGCAACTCTTTTACAGTTGGATGTACTCGGACTGACCTGCAGTTCGAGTGGGGATTTGTGGATGATTCGAACGCACGGAAGTCAATTTTGGTACAGTTTTAGTTTCCACAGAGATTCTCCTGGACACAGACGGCTCCCATACAGCTAAAATAACATGCACAGAGGATGCGGTGGTTTGACCATGTTATGAGATGATCACTATTACATCCTCACCTAAAGGCCTTGGAGATGGAAGTTACCGGCAAGCGTCCCAAAGGCGCACCGAAAAAAAAACGATGGAAGGAACGCCGTCTCAGGGATATGAAAGAGGTTGGAGTTACCAAGGATGACGCTCGGGATTGTGATCCATGGCACAGGAGAACCAAAATGGCGGACCCCGCGAATGCGTGAGACGCTACGGAGAAGAAGAAGAAATTCTCTCGGTTGATGTCGCCTAGATTCTCGAGAAAATGGTAGTCAGTTTGTTGATAATAACATATGGGCCAGAGCTCTCTAGCTTAGTTGCTTCAGCCTGTGGAGTTTCTGGTGTGCAATGTGTGGCTGAACGATACTATATAGGAGTATAGCATCAATTTTATTGAGAGACGCCGGGCTCCCACATTGTGAAGTTTTCGGTTCGTTTCATTGATATCCTGGAACTTTCAAGATTCGAGGGTTTCGTCAAGCTATGGTGTATGATTCTCACAGTAGACCACCACAGAATCACAGTAACCTTAATTTGGTATTGTTCTAGTTTCTGGCAACCCTAATCGTTCGAGGATATGGTAACAATTTTTTCACTACGAAGGCCCGGAGCAGTCCTCTCAAGGAAGATTAATCAGATACGTGCTCGCTCTATTTGCGCGGTTCCTACAAGTCGAGCTTTTTTCTTCCGCTCCTTCTCAACCAAGGAAGGGGTGGGGAAATGGCAGTTCAAAAAAATAACGTCCATTCATAAACTTCAGCTGAGTATCATTTGGTTGACATGGAGGTAAAGGGTTCCGCTGAATATTTGAACGTGGGCTGCAATATAAAGCTCAGTTCACATGAGTTCACATAAGAGTTTTCAGCTTATCTTCTCCTCCACCATTGAGAGGACAAGTCTTCAAGGGATGAGATAGTCGATCTTCACATAAAATGAGAGAATCAGAGACTGTATGAAACATGAATCCTAACTGCTTCATGATTTCAGGTGGGGGGGGGGGGGGGGG
>JARK01001340.1:2356589-2368451 GCA_000688135.1 Ancylostoma ceylanicum | reverse complement strand
GGGGGGGGGGGGGGGGGGGGGGGGGAGATGGATTGATTTAAGCTGTACAATTGTCTTTTGAAAATCGTAATTAGTAGGTGCGGGACGCACCGTGCGGCAGTCAGCAAGTGGCAGTTCTTGCGCTGCGTTGTTGCTAGCAGCTTTTGCAGGAGCCCTATTGCTTTTTTCCATAGCACTGCCCAATCACAGGTTTTGCAAGCGGCAATCGCAAGCACACAGCCTGGCGAAGGTGAGCTATGGGAGTAGAAATCTTTGTGAGGCCACTGAACTGGAATAGTGTGAAAAACTATAGGACTACACCGGACTTTATTTAGTACATGGAGTTTCAACACCTGAACAGAACATCTAATAGGGATGAGTGTATCTCATCAGTCATGAGTCATCCGCCTTCGTGATGAGTTAGCGGTCGCTCCTGCTTCTGTTCTAACAATTCCATCGGCGCGCTCAGAAGGCTGTTAAGAAGGCGACTCGCCGAAACGTTAGCCAGTAAATCAATTACCAACCTCGTCTGTGGCTTACCAAGAAGTCAAGACAATGCATATGTACGTACATGCCGAGGTTCATCGAAAGCGAGCATACCAGTATCTCATCAGTTGAAAGTGACGGAAGCACTACAGAAGCGGAACGTAAGCGAATGTTAGCCGGATGAAAAATGAAATTAGCGAGTAGAACTCTTTGAGGTTCTTTCCTTCATGGAGCTACAGATGGTAGCGAAATGAATGTAGTTAACATTAACTAAAGCCTTTTTGCTGAAAAAGAAACACGGTAAAACATGTGTAAGGAAAGTGTCAGAGCTCTAAGTTCAACGGAGAAAAATGGACACGAGAAAACAGTCGACAATCTCACACGAAGCTAACAGTTTCTTGGGTAGAGAGCACGAATATCCGGCACCTATAATTACTCCAAAAAAGCGAAGCCATGCATGTAAGTTTATTATGGGGTGAGGAAAATTATGAAACGGAGCTTTTATTACAACTGCCTACGCCAGATTACTTATTTTTGCCTGTGGCTCTTTTATAGAAAAAATATGGACCTTTCAACACCATTCCGCTTGAGCCCATAAATCCAGATATACACAGAAGAACATCATAGAGAGCATTTCCGTTATCATCATGGGAGCTCACTTCATCTTCTTCCTCTTCTTCTGTATTTTCTTTTTCTATTTAGCGTTAGTCCCGTTCGTTGGCGGAGTCCGCTTTCCTGAACTTTTGACGCCATTTTGCTCTATCGTGCACTTGGTCTTGGTGGGCGCCCACTTGCTTCAGGTCGGCGTGCAATGTGTCTAGCCAACGTTGCTTCGGCGGCCCCTTTAGTCGTTTTCCCGGTACATCGAGGAATATTTTACAGATGGTACCTTCGTTGACGCGCATAGCGCTCCACACATCGAGCGCCACTTCAACCACGCAGCTTTGACGCGAGCGACGACTTCATTGGCTAGGTGGCCATCATTTGAGAATGTTGAGCCAAGATACTTGGAGTAGTCGGTTCTACGAAGTTCGATACCATCGACTTGAAAGGTAGAAGGCTCGTCAAGGTTGATCGTCATATACTTAGTATTCTTGACATTCACCTAAAGGCCGAACCGGGCTAGACGTTCGCTCCAAGCCTGCGTCTGTCGCTCAAGATTCTCCTTTTATTCTGACGCGAGACGACGTCATCTGCGTATAACACAGTCCATGGTGCCGGCCTCTGCGGGTCTCTTGTATAGCATCCATGACGAGGATGAAGAGGAACGGTGAGAGGTCTTACCCTTGATGCACGCCAACGGAGGTTGGGAATGCTCATGGCAGTGGGAATGCTCAAAGCAACTAGTAGCATGCACTATTGGCTAACAGGCAATTTCTTCTTTATTAGGTGCGTGCAAAAGTTCCGGGGCAGTTGCACCTGATTTTTCAAAACGCCATAACTTTGCTCATTGTCAACGATTTTATTCAAACCAAAAAGCGCTGGCATCTCCGTGATGTTGCCAAAGACATAAAAAAGATTTCTCCAGAAGCTTGAAATTCAACACGTTTATACTCGAAAGACCGGCACATATCGTTTTCGAGTAGGGTATGATCTTCGGAAGTTTTCCAGCGGATGTAAAGTCGCAGAAGCTTGAAAAGGGAAATGTTCATTGGAGACTGGCCCGGAGAGTAACACAGGATAGGTTGGAATTTTAAACCAGAGATGGTTAATTTTTTACACTAAAAAATGCTTGCACTCGTTATCCCGCAGCAGCAACAGACGACGTAAGCTGGCCTTTTTTGGCCTTACGTTTGAGATTCTGCCTTGGTTCCTCCAGAAAGAAATGTATAGTGACATTCACTTACTATGCCCCAGAACTTTTGCACGCACCTAATACCTCACATGTTGAATGGAACAGCTTATGGAAGTCTCCCTGGATTAAATTATCTGAATTGTCATGTCAGCGTTCACTTTTGATGTAAGCATTGAACAGAATGATATTCAGGTTAAGCAAGAGGAATCCGCTAGTCAGGTGGCTGAATGATGTGGCGAAAAACAATAAATCGTAAAAAATTTGGGAGAGTCGCAGCATATTGACCTCCCGCAGCTTTCAGCAGAGGATTCACATCCCGTAGTGGGTACTTGCTAATGAAATGAATTCGAGGACTTGTGGCAGAAGTAATAGGGTGTGTCCAGCGCGTACGGACAGATGTCCTGGTTAATTCTGTGAAGCCTTTGCCAACACAATGCAATGAATTGACGTATGATAAGTCCAAACATTGTTGTTATTTCCGCGGTATTGTCACTTTTTTTAAGTCATTCATTTCTATGCACTTACTATAAATCGAAACACTTAAGTACATGAATGTAAACATGTTTGAAATCGCTTGGTAAAAAATGATTCGCAGTACTCATAAGGGTCGAATGTTTTGCTGCACATCTGCAGATCTGCGCCGCCTCGTACTATCATAAGTGGACGAGTGTTTAGTTCGGATGAGCCGTTTTTTTAGCGGATTATACGAAAACAAAATTGTCTCCTTCTTTATGCACAAATGGTATTTTATCTTATCTGCAATATCTCCCATATTCTTAGGCAACCTCCTCCATCAGAAGAGATGCAAGTTCCCTTCATTCGATATATAGTCACGGTTCCATCACTTTAGAGGGTATAAATCTAACACACATCCAACACACATACACGTATAGTTACACGTATAGTTTAAAACATGCAAAGGGATACTATTTGAAATCACAAAACAAGTATTTTATGTTTTTGACGATTATACATATTCATTTACCCAACATAAAATCAATCAACACTGAACATCGTGAGTGCGATAAAACTGCTGAGCAAGGAATCTCATATCTGCGGGATGATTCATACATAAATTCAAAAAAAAATGCGAAACTTCGAGTCTGAGCTTTGGGCATAAGTTTGCTAGAAAGAGAGAGTAGAATGGCCCATTAGAGGCCACGCTTTGGGGATAGGTCTGCTGTAGTCGATGGCACATATTACGCGCTAGTAAAAGGGACTAAAAGCTGCTGGCATTATGGAGGATACAGACTTTAGAGATATCCACGTCCAAGAACGCAGCTGGAATCCCATTCTACATATATGTGACGCTGATGTCAATCGTTGATCTGACACAAGCATTATATGTAAACTTATGGGTATACTTACAAGAATAAACGTGTCGTAGAGTCTTGATTGCTCTATTGTTGGTGTGATCTGGAATGTTTTTTGATATTATTGATCGACTGTTATCTATTCTGGAATGTTCCGGGACCTCAGCTCTTGGGATACATAAATCTCTGCTGGTGCTGAACCTATTCGTATTCAATCGTCTTCGCTCGCCTCACCACCTGTACTACAATTCCGGTTCTTTTATTAAACTGTCCAACTACTCATATCGGACAACCACAACACTAACCTTTTCAAGTCGTAGTAATACCTTTCTAATAATGCACGTGCACTCGAAAGAAATGTGATGAACGTGGACACTTCGTCATTTTGGCGTAGAACCATCTCCGCAGATTTAGGGATACGGTACATCATCTGTCGGGAGGGAAGTTCTGCAAGCGGGAAGCGACGAGGGCATTTAAGCCTTTGGTTCTTAAAAATTAAAATGTTCCCGAATGGCCAATACATATAAAAATCTTGTATTGGTTCATTTTTATTTGTTTATCTTTATTATATTTATTATTAATTATTAAAATTGGTATTTTTATTATTTTATTTTCGGTTTGTGTCCCCAAAACGGGGAGACCCCATTTTTTCCCAAGCCCCCCCCCCTCCCGCCCACTTTCTGCATTCGCCATTGGGACGCAGTGGTAATGCCTCGTGGAGTCAGTGGTCGCTCTCCTCCTACTCTCTAGGGTTTGACTGCTGCATGGATGGGGCATTGAATGCGTGTGTGCCCTATCTAGTGGCTCACGGAGCATCCGGCGCTCCATTCTTCCAGGCTCCTATTGTACCAGTACCCCAAACCTCGAAGGGATGGATGGATTGATTACAAAGGGGCGATCGGACCAACAATTTCGTGCGCAGCAAATGGTTCACTTTTTACCGTAAGCAGCGCTGCTCATTTTCTTGGTACCAGCGCAGCATTAATTGAAATGTTGAGCAATATCTTAAAAATGCACACATAGTACTCTTATTCCTATCAAAGCCGACGTTATGGAATAAAGTGAAAACCTCACTGCATCTAAGCGACAATCGTGCTAATGCAGCAAATTGCATCAGTCGTTTCAAGAAAGTTTGAAAAAAAAATTCTTGCTTGGTTGTTCCACCTGAACTACTCAGATTGGAATGAAAGTTTCGTATATTTTCCATAATTTATCGAACTATTACATACATCGGTGTGATACCTTTTACCAGGAACCACTACTTTTTGTGAACACTTCCGTAGCCCTCTTTGCACAGAGCCCTGGGAATTAATAACCAAGTGCGAATAATGTGTTTTGACCCAAATTGTTCGTGGTCTGCTTGGAAGTTCACGCGAAAAAATAGAAAGCAAAAAGGCTTTGTTTGTCACTTTTTTCAGATATTTCCGGTATCCTTACTGCAATAGACGTCATCTGTACCTACAACAAAGAAGAGCGAGATATGTTGTACAAGTTCTCAACCATACCCCTAAATGTTGTGAAGAAAGTTGCAGAATTTCAGGACAAATCTGTCGAAACTTTTGTACCAACCCAACAAATATACATGGTAAGAAATAAGTGTCTTTCTTTCACAGTTGAACAATTTATAACATCAAAAATCTTGAACATACAAGGTGACGAGGGCAGTTTTGCCAAGGGCACATTTTGCAGCAACAGAAGCCTCAGAGAGTCGCTGTCTTTGCAGTCGCTTGCAGAAGCTCAGTCATCTACGTAGATGTCATTACACCTAAATACTTAATCACAAACAAACAGTACATATTTGTCATTCGAAGTTCCTAAGCCATTTTCATGACGCAGCTGGCGAGGCAGTAACCGATGGATGCACGAAAGCACTGCTTGCTCCTTGAATACAGCAACATTGAACTGATATAACATGAAAACTTCTCTCTGTAACGATCGTTGAAAAAAAAAGAAAATTTTTCCATTTTTCTAGTTCAAATTCACCTTGCTAATTGAAATTTAACTCAAAACACACCATAATTTCTTTGAAAGGGAGTGTAGATCAAGCGACGGAATTCCTTGTTGAAAGTGATAGTGATGAGCCTGAAAGGCATCTTAACCTAACTGGGAACCAACACGCGTGTTTAGCTCTTTGCTTACGCATCACTACAGTGCACAACGTTCCACGCAAAGGTCGTCAGGGTCCACACAATCCATCTGTTCTCGAATTTCCATGCGAGGAGAAAATACGTCAAAAGCTCAACACCGAATATAACACCTTGTGCCACAGCCTAAATAAATTTTGTATGAGTTCTAACAACAGCTTCGTTAAATCACTTTCAACCAACATACATAGTTATTCATGAACGGAGGTCATGTGGACCACTCTGTAATTATTCATAAACCACCCTATAGTTATGTATTCATAAACGGTAAAGCTAAAGGTGGTCATTTCGAATGTGATCTATGATATGCTATAGAAAATTTTTCTGTCACGTAAACAAATGGAATCAGTTCTTATTTGGTTCGATTTGTGTGCAGTTATGGGTAGTTGCTCCCGTCACACTTTATGTGGACCACCCTGTAGTTATTCATAAACTTTACTGTTCCGAGCGGCTCACACTTCGGTGATATCGTCAGAGCCTGAATAGGTCAAGGGGACGAAAGGTCTATTCTCTCAAGCGTCATTGCCAACACTCACACAAAAAAACTTTTCTTTAGAAAGGAACCGAAAAGCAGCAACGGAACACAGGAAGATCTGTGGTCACCACAGCTGTGTCAACACTGTGACGGATACAGAGACCGTTAACGGCGGGCCTGTACTCCTAATTGTCCTTATTTGTAGACCCCCTATAGGTCAAAATATGCGAGAATTCTGGTAAAAGACTAGCATGGTTGTCAAAGCGATGTACTCATTTTTCCGTTCATTTTTGGGCTTTCAGCGGCAACCAACACGCTTGACATGTTTTCTGCGTTATGATTTAGGGCTCTGATGACGACACCGTGATTCCATTGATGGAGTTGTCACGGTGTAATCTGCGACGTGTTTACAGTGGGATAAAAGGTCCTGATTTGGTAAGCTCATCTGGATGTTTCTAGGAGTATGCGTCGCCAAACATGCCGACTCAAAAATGGCAGACTTCGACTTTCTCGCTTCGCAGCTCCCTGTGTTCCGAACACGGGGCACTAGGAATGTCATCATTAAAATAAGTGCTGGTCTGTAATAGTCATGGAAGTTATGCCGCTCGTCAAGGCTGTAGTTCGGTGAAGCTGCGAAAAAAAATAAAGCCGACGAAGAAAAAGAACGACAAAACCTTTGCAATAACCTAATATATTTCATCACTCATGCTATTTATGAGTGAAAAAGGTGCGCACCTGTTTCAGGAAGTTGACCTCCTTTAGCCTTTTTGATTTCGTTCTTCTTGAGCCTGTTCTTGAAATCTAAAAGAAATATCAAAGATCGCCGTTTGGGGTTCTCAAAATATCGAATAATTGCATTTTTTCCGGAGCTAATAATACTCGGTCCGTTAATTCGGAGGTAATTCGCCTCCATTTGCCATTTTATATATGAAATATTATTTTTTGACGACCTCTTTGATCCCGAACTCACTTCACTTGATGTAAGTCGAACTCTGACAATTGTTACAGCATCAAGGACAGCTATAAAAACCACTATGGAAATATCTTTGTAAAAGTCTATATACCACGAGATGAACGCACAAGTCTGAAAAGAGAAACCTTCAACGGCGTCTATTGTTTCTCACTCGTTAGAAGATTCAAAATGGTTAACGGCACCTCGTTTTTGCGGAATACAAAAACCCAAATGGAGTCGTCGTAAAGTAGGCTGCAGTCTTCTGTAATGTCGAGGAATTAACAAATGAAATGCTAAGAAGATGCCGCCTATGTAGATGTAGATAGCAATAATCGAGTCTCGTCGACCTACTGATGCTCTTTTCATGAATTATTTTATCATTCAGGCGAGGAATGTCAAGATACATTAAATGAAGAGTGGACAAATATGATGAAAGTGAGCGCTAAGTGAATGTTCAAACACATCAGAGCTAAATTCAAAAAGATTATAATTATACTCTTTCAGAACAATAACTCAACAATGAAAACCACATCACCATATCCGTACAAATAGAGTGGTGGAATAATCGATAGTAACCATGATGCTATAATCATAATAGTTGTGTTTCGGTAGCTGAAATCGATGCGTTTTATGTATACATTGAACGAGCCCCAGCTTCATTTAGGATGCACTACCTCCTAAGAAAAATTGTGCGATACCCCATCGCGGCCGTGCTGCGCGGTCCATAGATGCCCAGTCGCGGTCGAACTGTGCGGCCTACGGATGCCTGGTCGCAACGGTGCTGTGCGGAGCACGTGAGCCGGATCGCAGCAGCCCTACCGCTTGGACACGCGGCACTGCCGTGCGGCCCACAGATGCCCGATCGCGGCGGTGCGCTTGGACACTTCCACTCTTGTCGGATACCCCCTAACCATCTCCTATTGTCCTCGATATTTGCCAAGGGTGCGGGTGTACCGGTGGTGTACAGGGTACCATTAGTATTGAAAGCGCCAGGATATCTGTCCCCGGATGAGAAGGGTGCGCCAGCGCCCAGTACTTTGGAAAACGCCGAGATACTTATCACCAATGGAGGAGGGTTGTGCTCTCCGGCAGTAGTGTGGGGAACGCCGAGGATATGGTTCCACCAAAGAGAAAGGTGAGTCAGTGCTCGGCACTGTGGGAAACCCTTGGGTAAGGAGGGTGGTCCGGAGCTCAATAGCCTAGAAACGAATAGGCCACGGATTTGTCAGAGAAATACGGGTGCGCTTCACCTCAATCGTGAGACACGTCCACATACGGGTAAAGGGATGCTGTGATAAAGAACGGGAGGAAATATCACTGCACAGGAGAGTAAATTCACAGGACAACATGTGTGTAAGAGTTTCCGTTTAGGCTGCCATCAAGACTGGACGTTAGGTGGCCTGCCATAATGGCAGAATATGCCCATTTCATGGAGATATGTAACATAACCATTTTGCACGAAATTTTGAATTCATTGATTTTATCGTTTCTTCACTTTCACAGGGTGGGCCATAAATACGGTAACAGAGAAAATGGCAGCTAGAAAATGAATTTCGATGTAATTTGGGGCATTGTCGAATGATTTATGTTCATTGCCTCCTTCTTACTGAAAAAAAAAACGAACAACCTTCAGAAATATCCTCCATTGGCCAGGAATCAGGCCCTGAGACAGTCAGCGAAGTCGCGAACCGCGGCGCGCTTGTGGTTAGGGTCATATTGATCGTTCGTTTTTTGGAGTGCTTTTTAAAAAGCTCCGGATTTCTATGGGTGATAGAAGCCTAGGTCTTAAGTGCTTTGAATACCTTCTAACCCAATTGATCCTGTTCTGGGCAATTGAATATCTACACAGCAAGTCCTAAAATAATTAATGTATAGGTTGATTGAACTCTCTATCCATACATCGTTCCCCCAATCTTGAACCAAACGAAACCTAAGCGCTGGAGCACTGTGCTGGTAAAACCTTCCGAGACACCCTCCCAGCTGAGTTTGATTTTAAGGCAGAACACGCTTCTTCAAAAGAAAAACACGTTTTGTTACCGTATTTATGGAACACCCTGTAATATGAGAGTAAACATGTATAAATATACCTAGCCTTTTGGAACCGATCTCTCATTTCTATGCTTGAGTACGTATTTTTTTCGTTTTTTTTCTTCTTATATGGATTTCCTTCGTCGTACGGATTTTCTTTTTTCCTCATTGTTTATGGATATTTTTGCCGTTTTGTTTTTTCTGCGTTTTGTTTCGCCCTCTGCAAGCGTAGTCAATTTATAACCTTCAACCTATGACTTGTGTTCAGATGGCAAATGTCTATTGAAGTATGCCAAAACAAATGAGCATGAATGTGTATGAAACTTCCATAAAAATGTCAGTTATTGATTAAGAATTACAGTTTTCACTCGCTAGTTTTACTAGAGAATCTCGGGCAGATAAGAACGCCCCTTTGCAAGGAAGTAGAGCAGAACCACATAATTCTAATTTCCACATCTGTTGCGCACGTGGCAAATTTATTTGAAGAAGCTTCCCCAGTAACCCTTAAGTTATTTCAATGAGTTTCTTGCCAGTTATTGTCGCTAACATATCAAATATCAACTCACCTGAAGAGAACTTCATACTTCCATGGGAAACATATAGCACACATTCGATTGACTGCGATGCACAGATGCGACATAATACAAATATCGTAGCACATCAGCAAGATTAGTCCAGCATTATTGGACCAGCGTTTCATGGCAGAAATGTCGCTGCAAAAATTTCCATTTCGTTTTGTTGCGAAGTTTTCACAAATTCATTCTCCACAAATTTTTCTCCCCGCAATTTCATTCTCCACAATTCCCCATTCCCCTAAATGATGTAAACCTGCTTATGAAAATTGTTCGTTATTTTGCAAATGAAATGGAATAAAAATTACTGTTAAGTTGATTATTAATTATCAATTATTTAAATGTTTCTTCTCCGGCCATCAAAACTTATATCAGCAGCTACTTGGCTAGTCGTGACTGGACCGTCTCACACCCCCGAGAATGGGTCGCCGAATTTTCGCAACTGCTTTACAAAATAAATAAAGACATTGCATTAGTATATTTTGATCGTTTATTTTTATTATTATTTTTTAAATTGCTTTTATTGATTATTTTTTATTATAATTAATATTTTCTTATTAAATTTATTTCCTGTCCGATTCCCCAAAACGGCGAAGACCCCAGTTTTTNATATATATATATATATATATATATATATATATACCCTGCACACAGAGCCAGACTACGCCCTTTTATTATAAGTCATGATTAACCATATAGCAAGTTGCATGCTGTATGCAGCTTCACAAAATGACATGAGATCACGTGAAGTTTGCAAGTAGTTCACTTAGAGGATCACGATGAATGCATAAAGTATGGAGAAATGTGATACCTTGAGTGCACTGGCACTGCTCCTTTCCGAAAGCTCCTTTTACACAAACGCCATTGGCGCAGTCGAGTGTGCACGCTTCTTGACAAAGCGATCCGGAAAAACCGGGTGCACATCGACAAGCGAATAATCGGGTAGCGTCATCGACAAAACATAAGCCACCGTTGAGACAAATATTGCTTGCACATTCACGTTCTTCGCATAGAGCTGAAAGTGTGGAGTTATTAAATGACTTAGTGAAAATTATTTTCAAAAAATCTATCCATGCTGCGATGTATGCTGTAGTAATCCCGAAGTGTTTGCTAATTCACACAAGTGACTATCTACGATTTGCTCTTGCATCCAGAATAGCTCTTTTCAAACTAAGTTGGGCATAAGTGAGGAATTAAGTTATAGTTTAGCGTCAATTTTACGATTCCCTCTGAGTTTTGCAGCGGCAGCGTCATGACGGCAAAAGAGTCGTTCCTTCTTTCACTATGCCGATGTTTCCTCAGCTCGGACAGCCTTTCCTGCCTTCTCCCATGGCGACGTCATGGTAACATTAGGGCGGTTTTGCTGCTCAGAACGAATTAGCCACAGTACCATTTATTCTATCGCATTGCTGGGCGTCGTCGCAGCAAAAAAAAAGTGGATTGAACAAACCACTGTCGCCAGACCCATGTCACGGCGACCTCACCTCGACATAGCTAGCCGATACATAGTCATGGGGGTCTCAAGCGGGGACAAAATCAGAAAAGCCCTTAATCTTGAAGCCAGAGGGTTTGGAGGAACGCTTCGTGGTGCCGTCTGTAGCATATGCGAGCATATAAACGAGCTCATCATGGACATCGTTCATGTAGGAGAGAGTTTTATTGCAAGCTTTGTTCTACCATGTCAGTGGGCAGTTCCCATCTGTTCTGTGTGAAAAAAATTTCCAACTAACAAAATTTCTAAATTTTGTTAGTCGGAAATTAAAACGAAAGTTTCGTTACTAACTACTGAGATAGAGTTCAAAACAAATGTTATTTAGTTGGAGCAGTACCTGCTCCAAAAGAAAGTTTAAGAAAAACCTCTTGTGCCCTCAGAGTTTCGTCAGAATTTGAGCAAATTATCACAGTGATGTCTTGAAAATTTAAGTCGTGCTAGTCGGCGAAAGTATAGCAGACACCACTACATATAACCCTTCGAACTTCGAGTGAGCATTAAGCTGCTATTACAAACAAATCCCTCTTGAATGCGAAAGAAGGGTACTTCAATTAGAACTCGAAATATTACCCTGAAAAAGACAAAACCTGGTGTCATTTATCTATTATATATATATATATATATAT
>JARK01001340.1:2342760-2356539 GCA_000688135.1 Ancylostoma ceylanicum | reverse complement strand
AGTACGCAACACTCGCCCGACATTGAGGTTTTTCCACTTTTTCTTACCAAAACACATGAATCGGCGGCTCAAAATGACGAAAACTGCTCGCTGGCATTTTCTGATGTCTGATGCTGTCAGAACATGTTCCAGTCTGTTGCTGGCCAGGTTTGTTTTTGCCGGGAAATCAACCCAAAAACGCGACAGCAACCTCGAAAAAATTCTTTTTCTGAAGGTCTCGACTGTCTTCCGTTATCACGTCAACGACTCTTGCATTTACCATATTTACGAAGTCTAGTATATAGCCACCTCATCCATGGCCAATGACAGTACTTGGAACAGGATTTAGTCACTTTATCAGCTGTGACATTTTGCTCCCTACATGTCATCAGTTACTGTCTATTTCGCGCAGAGCAGACACTTGAGAAAGCAGAGGACGTTGTCTCATCTGGCAGCGTCGGACCTCAGAAAACACCTGCGAGTAATATCCATCATTTTGAACCATCCATACGCAAGTTTTAGTGAAGAAAAATGGAAAAACCTCGATGTCAGGCGAATGTTGCCCACTTTGACCACCACCTAGCGAAGCCAACGGAGCAGCCTGTGACTGATGCTAACTGTATTTCTAAAGTAGGACTACTGTGGATCCTTGCCAGCCAATTTTGAATGCACCTCCGTCAGCAATGAGCGACTGAGAAATTGAGATAAGCAGTCTTGCATGTGCGATGTCTACGGACGCGCATGTCCTCAGAATCCCTATGGGGAGCAGGAGTAGCGGGCTCTATGAAATCAGTGTGATCCATAGAAGCTTCATAAATTATCGAGATTCCGTGAATTCGATTGTGCGGCAAATAAACTTGTTAGAATCTGAAGGTGTGTCATGACCGCGAAGTGTGCGAAAAGAGAAAAATAAAGTTTTGAAAAACAAGATTTGCTGCCGTGAGCTCGAAAATTGGATACCAAGGTTATTTGAGGTGCAGATCACAATGGTACTAGAGGGAAAATTCCATGGTCAAAGGAAAACCGAGGAGGGGGAAATTCGGGGGGTGTCCTATAATTATGAAACGCACTGTATGTACATACGTGTACTATTAGGTCGTCAAGTGTGAGATGTCAGAATTTTGTAAGTGATCGAATTCACGGTCGGTATCTTCTAAATTTCACTGAACCATTTCTTGTTCTTCTACGTTCTACATTTTGTTTTCAAATCAATTTGATAGTTCCTCGTCATGTTTCACATTTTTGAGGACAATTTTTGTGGTACAAACCATGTACAGAAAATTGTCATGTTATGTCAAGGTGCAAAATAGACCTTGTGATGAACCTGGATGACGACGACGTCAATACTGGAGCGGACAAATGTCACACTAGGCCTGTCCAAGCAGCAAGGTCTGACGTCTTTTGCCCACCAACATCAAGGCAATCGGCTCGGATAATTGTAGTATGTATTCCGCGGGCGTTACTCCGTTCGGATCCGTACCTACCGATGGAGTACCAAAGTGATGGAGAATAAAGGCTTCAACTAACTAAAAGGGAATGTATGTACGTATTAGGACGGATGGCTGGGTGGCTGAAGCAGCGGGCCCTCAGTCATTCACAAGTAATGAGGAGGTATGTTCGACTCCTGTGGACATTAGATCACGATGCAAACATGCGTGGGCTTTGAAAAGAGCCGCTTTTCCTGTTTCTGAACATTTTCGACAAAATTTTGTTATTTCTTCGTTTCGACAAATCATTACGACACGTTCACCCCGCGGGGAACCGCAAGAATAGCCTGTGGAGGTAAACTTACAGGGCAAAGTAGGTTGATAAATGAATTTTCAACAGTCTGAGCCCCAAAAATTTTTGGCCACTTTTCGACTGACCACGCAAATTGAACCATAGGGAAGGTACTCCAACTGTCATTTATTCTACTGGCTAAACCTTGCCCGACTCGACCACAACTCCTTTAAAAGTTTGAACTACCTCTTCCCGACCAATTTTTTAACTCCTAATATGGTGTTGAAAACTTTCTAAAAGACACGGAAGAGCTGAGTAAGAAAACGAAAGCTGCTCCAAATCAGGAAAATCTGCGCACGTAGGGGAAAATAGGTTATTGCAGCTCTATTTCACCACAAAAGCCTATTGTCGATAATGCTCTTCCTCTGCTGAATAGAGGGGTTTTATAGCATTTTTGAGTCAACACAGGCATTTTCAGGAACCCATTAATGAATAGTAGATGACCTTGAAAGAATTTCCAAGGAGTATCCGTCGTCGTCTCAATTTTACCAACAAAATCAGCAGTATCTCTGAGGGTATTCACCCGTTTCGGCAACCAGGAGAGTGTTTTTTTTTCGGCTGGTTTTCCACGAAAAAATTAAAAAGGAGAAGGATCATCTATGACTGCCATACATATTACGTATGCTCTCGCTTCGCCCGATTCTCACCCAATTTCCTTCCAATCAGCTTTTGCGCTAGAAGATACATAGAACAACTATCAATGGGGGGCAGTTCTGAGAAGATGACTGGAAATTCATGGGTAGGATCGTGGATTGTGGCCAGCTGTGATTCTCAAAATTTAAGTTTTGATTTTCTCATCTAAGCAATTTTTGGAATGCTCTGTAGTCGTAAGCAATGATGTCTCCTGAATATTATGTAGTCGTTTCGTTACTGTAGTCGGAAAGGTGGTGCAATGCTTTATACATCCTATGAATAATGTCAAAACTGTGCTGTGTTACTTGTTTTATCCGGATATTGAGGACTGAGTCAGATAATTTGCCAGCACCTGGAATCTGAACAGAAAGTTGGCATCGAAATTTATTGGGTATGTCACTATTAAAAATTTGCGATCAGTACTATAATATTTGTGACATGCAGTCAATCCAAAAAAAAACATGTGACTCATGGACGAAAATAAGTGGGCTAACTTTGCACATCAACTAATGGACCATCAGCAGATAGCATTCCAAGGGGATAAGGCCAATCTTCAACTGTACTATCATACATAGTTATTGTTTCAGCTAAAATAAAAACTATGTTCGAATAAATATCTGTGACAGAAAATAAACAGAATGACATAACGATAAAACTCACAGCAAAGATGATTATCGCTGCTAACTTGTGCTCCTGGATCACTGTGAACAAGCCCACGCTTTCACCCCTCATATCACAAAGGACTAAAAAATGTCAGAGAAACTTATTTCGAATCCAAGGTAGACAATCGAAATTGCTAGGGTTGTCTTTATTTTTGGGAAATAAATTTTACAAGGTAAAAAAGTCGAAGAAGGTCACAAGCTTTCCAGCGAATAGACTCGGACACTTCCGTATGTCGACATCAACATGTAACCGATGACATTTCGCTTCTGCATGTCTTCATTCAATGCTCTGGTGTAAGCTACTCATTCAATGTCATGGGCATTCATTGCGGCTTAGCTTCCTGCTAATAACATAGCAGTACCGTGCAGTAGGATTAACAATGAGTATTGAGCAGTTTACTCGTACGCACGTTAGATGACCAATGTTGAAGTGACGAATTCGTGTCAATAAATTTTGAAAACCATCATGCATGCACTCGGATATCACAGCAAATCTTTTGATAATATTCTCGTCTTGTGTAGTACTGTGAAATTGTGGATCATAGATTTAACTGAAAGGTGGAAGTGCACAAGCTGCTGTCAGATTCCTAGAACAATAAAGAAGCAATGTACTTATTATAATAACAGTACACTTCTAGACAAATTGATGGGTAGCTTCCAAACTTTGATTGGAGTGGTATTAAATTATGGCTTTGCGAAGAGGAATGCCCACACTTGCCCCACTCCTGACCTGCATGAAGTGCCCCTCAGCTGCTCAACTATCCAGGGGATAATGGGGACTGAATATCTTTTCTCGCAGTGTTTGAAATGAAGACGACTTAAGCTGGAAACTAAAACGTCAGCAATGACCCAAACAGACGGATATCAGAAAGTTTCCGATGGATCGCTTATAGATTAGCTACTATTGAAATCCTAAAACAATTAAATTTAAGTTGCTAGAGGTTCAAACCACTTTTGACTTTGCCTTTTTATTTGGTTTTGACATGCTTATTAGGATGTTTGTCGCCAAATGTGAAAAGACCATTCACAACAGCCTTCTAAGGAACGCTTTTTGTAAGGATATCAGGTAAGCATAGGATGGGTCGGCTTATTCAGTCGAAAGTCGGGCATCGAACCCTTCACCTGTCGCTTCTCCAACAGGACGCCACTGCCCCGTGCAAAAATCTATAAAAATTTACACTGCTGTACATGAAATTTCCCACAAGGGTGATTTTTTCATCAAGTCGAGCATTCTGCAAAAAGAATTCTGCGGGTAGGAGTTGAACCTGAGACCCATTACATATGAGTTATGATGGCACCCTCAGGTCCCAACGCGGTGCCTTGCCGGAGCTAACAGTGCTGAAAAACCCATTCTCTCGAAAACTGCACCTTTTGACGAAGAGCATGCCACTTCACAAGCCCTTTGCGAGTTTTCACAGGGTACTACAAGAGCTTGTATTTTGAAGAAGAGTAACATCGAGACCAGTCGGCCCATAGCGACGCCACTAGCAACACAAAGCTCACAAAGAGCCATCCTCGCCCTGCAGTTATTCTCTACACAAGTTAGCTAAAGCTCATTCATTTTTCTCTATCAGCCACGTCGTCGAAGCCTTCGGAACGATGTGGAATTAGCTTGCCCACTCCTGCTCCGACATGCTTGAATTTATGAGTTTTCGACTCGAACTAGCTGAAGTAATCAAAGTTGAGTTGCAATTCACCGCATCTTTCCGCTACTACCGATTAGATCGATCGATATCTCGATTACTTGGAGTAGTAATCCGGACGTATACCGCGACGTTTAGTAGGCCATTTCAACAAACTCCTCGAGACAAACGGAATGGTTACAAAATCGTTTTGATTGGGGTAGCTTCAAGGAAGTTATGGAAAAAGGACAGTGAGCGACGGTGTCTCCACGTTCACCGTCTGTTTCCGACATCCTTTGAGCAGTATTGTACATATAGTTTTCCATTTGTAACCTAAAATTCTACTAGGTTCAGGATTTAACTATATACCATTCGCCGATGTTCAATTCATTCACAACTAGCCAGAACTTCGCATATAGTTTTCTTACGCGCTAAAGTGGATACATTGCGCGCTTCATTGTACACTGCACACGCCACTATGACTTCTGGCTCGGTGAGCTGTTTCACATTCCTTCACATTCACAACATGCATTACTCTTTTATTCATTGATTTATTCAATTTATTCACATTGGCGCTGTCATTTGTCCTCTTTCTTCTCTTCAGTATATGTTCGTCTCTATACGTCGCGACTGCGTGATTTCAAATCCGTTGTCTTTCGCTCCTAAAATGAAAGGAAATTTGAAATTTTTCTGATATCTTGGAGTGTTTGCCTTCACCACTGATCGATAGATCCTTCAACTTCAGTTAAAGGCAGTGTGTCACCTCGTTTCGCGTGTTGGAGATATCAACAAATCCCTGATCTCCTTGCCACGATGATTCCAAAAATGTATAAAAAAACGTCACAGAAGTGACGATAAACCCCTTTTTGGGAGGGTCCAAAGTGCAGTTCACGGACCACCTGGGCGGAGCGGTCCGTGGGTGTGCTGGCTGCCCGCCACGCCTACAACGGTGGCCAACGAATTTTGACATGCCAGATCGATGAGATCAACGACTTCCCACATCAGCTCGGTCGAACAAACTGTTACAAGCCCCTTACAAACCTCGTCCCAGAAAACGGGTTCAAAGACCGTTTTATGACATTTTATGTATATCGCCGGAAGCAGCGAGTCGAGGAGATTCACAATCTGCTAACAGCTCAAACACGAAAACGAGATGACACACTGCCTTAAAAGGTCTACTGTTGTACTCTTCAAGAGTTCTGATCTTAACTATCCCAGCTTTAAGTGATATCCTATCTACTATTGTACATTCTAGGAAAAGATAGACTCCATTTAAACAGCCATTACGTGGTTTTTTACTGGGTTACTGCGTTCGAATTTTACGTGCTATTCCGCCACCGTGGCGTTCTTTGATAATTCCTGTGATGGTAGACTTGTAACTTGACCTCAATGTACAGTGGTCGTCAATGGCGGTGACCCGTCTGCGGCCTCGAAAGGTACGCGGTGCGACCGCACCGCTCAAGCAGGAACTCTCTCTTGGACATCAAATTATGGGGTTTTCTTGATAGTTAGTTAGTTTTCTTATTAGTTATCATCTAATGTGATGAACAGCGATCAAGAAAACACAGATTCACCACCGCGGCGACTATTCTATCGCGAGCGGCGCAGTCGCGCCGCGTGCCTTTCGAGGTCGCAGACGGGTCACCGCCATCGACGCCCACTGTAGTTAAACGTTTGATTTAAAGTGAAATTCAAAGCAAATCTGGCTTCAAAACATGAGATGTCTAATTGGAGAGTATTTGGTTACTTATACCTCATTTTGCCATTATCTGAAAGAAAACACCTGCTCTACTCCTCCCACGATTCTCCAGAATTCTCCGTTCTTCGGGCCGAAACCCGTAAAACGGAAGGTGAAAAATGGCCGTAAAACCGAAAACGGAGAGCGTCACACACCCCTGGTGCCGACCAAAACAGGCGCATGTGCCTGTACCGCCGCCAATGATGGAACAGCTTACGGCGACAATAGAGATCCTTGATTGGCGCCACTTCGCACTGTGAAAACAGCGCAGAACATTCTATGTGTGGACTTATGTGCGCCTTGTCCCACCTGATTGCGCACTGGTGTCCAAAATTTTCTGAGTGGTGGCGGGTATGATCATAATGAATAGATGCGCAGAATTTCCCGACCTCTCCGAAGGATGTAGAAGAAAAGCTGTTGTATTGCGTTCCTCTAGCATCTCGCTGGTATGTGCGCCAGAAATTCTCACCAGTGAGCTCTAGGCGGCGCTCGTCATCTACTTCATCCTACCGGCCGTATCCATAGGTGTGATAATCGGAGCTAAGGCTCTTCCCTCTTTATTCTTGATTAGGGGTCGGAGAAGCCCCATTCACTTAATAAAGATGAATGAAAATTGCGGATGTGTTGGTTGTGTGAGAGCCGGTCTTAGCCACTAACTCATCAGTTGCAAAGTTTGGCTCGGAGAACGGAATTCCAAGGATTTGAAGGGGTGAAAAAAAATGAAGTTGTTGAGTTGTAGCTTTAGAACTGAACACCTTTATAGGGTGAAGGGTATCTTAGGATAACCGACCCTCTTCACTTTTGGCAGCACTAACTTCAGACCCCTTTCACTGCGAAGAACCCCGCCTCTTTCCTATCGCAACCTCCCTACCGTATAGTGGTTTGTGTTAAGTCCAAGCCGCCGTCTTAAATTTAGTGGAACTGAACCTTTACCATGTAGTGAAGGATGGCCTATCGTGTGACCTATGTTACTTGCCGCATGCGTTGCTATGTTACCTAACAAGGAAAGGATACTTGGTCAGTGGGGCTATTCACAGAATGGTGTACATTGCCTTATGCAGCTTTTGACGCTGATTTCGAATCCGTTTTCAAAATCGGCCAAACTGCTCTCTGCGATGAGTTACGCCCATTTTTGGTATTGCGAACATCGCGGTTGTAAAGTGATTTTTTTTCCATTTAATGATCTCATTTTGGAAAACTCAAACGTTTGGCCAGTGTGTATTATAATTCGAAAAATTTCGAATCTGTGAGTGCCCGTCTGGAAGAAGAGAGGCTCCTTTTTTGCGCTAAGAGGCCTCTGTACAATTATCTCAGGGCTTGCAGATGGGTAGCAGAAATGGGCATAACTCATCACAGGGAGCAGTTTGGCCGATTTTGAAAATGGATTCGAAATCAGTGTCGAAAGCTGCATAGGCAATATACACCTCTCTATGAATGGCCACACTGACAAAGTATCCTTCCCTCGTAAGCTCGGAAATCCGGAGCGGTATTACATTCTTGTACGCTACGACGTTTTTCGGTCACAATCACAACGGGATGGTAGGGGGAGCTTGGTGTAGGTAGGCTATTTAATAACCCTTGTAAACGATTTGGATAGAAAGTTCCGGAACGATCCCAGTCTGACCCCTTTATTATAAGGTATGATGAACGTTGTCTCTTAATCTTGGAGTAACACTCTGGGATATTTAGTGCTAACAAAAAAGCTTTTTCTTTGTTTCAGATGAAACTGCAACTACTAGCTCTCCCACACCCCAGTTAGGGAAATCACGTCTTGATTCTGAAGCAGATCACATATTTCCTTCTGTTAGGTTGCATAGTATTTGTACAGGTTTTCTATGGCGGAAACGCGTTGCAAACCTCACGTCAACCACGGCCTTCTCACTCTCTTGGAACTCTTGGAACTTGAAATTTGTCCATACTGACTTTTCTCCAAAGAGCAATTTCACTTTTTTTATCGAACTTAATTGGCACTGATGAGATCTATTTCTTGGGGTTTACCATTGCTGTTTACTAGCACTCGTAGGCACAAACCCTCAAAACGTTGGTAACTTCAAGATACTGATCCACATCTAGAGCTGTTATAGTCCCCAGCAAGAACGCTTTCAATGTAAAATTCAATAGCAGTACGTACGAAGAGAGTAAACGGAGCAAAAGTGCAACGTTGAGGGAGAGGAAAGAGCAAAAAATGGTGTAGGTGGGAGGAAGAGATCCATGATGAACTTTACTGAAAAATCACAAGGAACGAATTGATGCTACAAACCTCACCACCGTCGTTAGTGTTCGCCTTGGAAGTGTTCAGTCCAGCGTAAAGATTATTAGAAGGTGACTGCAATTGTCAGGAGATTCCAAATTTAGCGTAACTCCAACTTTTTACCACAACTTATTACCTTCCACGGAGTCAGACAGGCGTCTGAGTCACAGCAGCAGCCAGTCACTCCAGGCTCAACAGTTGCGCACTTGTTGCTCATGCCTGAGTGGGCCGTAATAAAGCAGTCTTCTATTAAAGCTGTCGTTGTACTCGACATTTGGTGTGGCACCGTGCGTCGCCGTCACCAGAGGAGATACTGCGGGCCAGGGTGCAGGATGCAGTGGCGGACGCAGAAAATGATCGGCAGAGGGTCATGGGAAAAAATTGGAGTCTCCGCTGTTTTGGGGACCCAAACAGGAAAGAAAAATAATGAAATCATTAGTTATAAAAACAAATAACTGATAAAAAATCAATTAAAATAATAATAAACAACCAAAAATATGCTAATACAAAGTTTTCATTCATTTTGTGAAGTAATTTCGAAAATTCGGCGGCCCAATCTCAAGGGAGAGGCCCCCCGCTCTCCCCGCCTTGCGTCCGCCACTGGGCAGGGTGCTATACTCTAGGTGAAGTACAGCGACATCGTTAATTTCGTATCGTTCATGGTCTATAACGTACTGAGGGCTTGGCAGACCGAGGTGGGGTCACACGCGTACAGAGTCACATTGTGCTGGTTGCTGAAGATGGTTGTCTGCAGTGTCATCGAAGCGCAACTTCCGCTGCAGGACTGGTAACTGCAGAAAACCATCAATGAGACTGCTTTTAGTGATGGGTAAAAAAAGGCTAACCCAGCGTCGGTAATCGCAGCTCCATTGAGGTACATACCGCTCCAGCAAGCAATGGGAAACTCAGTGAGTGGAGGAGCCGTGGGTGGTGCTATGACCTGCAACAGTTAGGAATTTTCCTTATTTGGTGAGAGTAAAATCCGTTCTTACACTCGCATAGCCAGCGATGTTACAGCTGTTGCTGCTGTCACAGCAGCATGCGGTGATTTCACGGTCACCACGAAGTCCACTGCAGACATTGTCAAGCTCGAGGCTTCTAAAATGGTTTTTTTTTTCATCATTCGGGATGACCATGCTCCATGGATATTCGAAATTTTGTCGAATTAGCACGGATTCTGTAGCCTATACACTCCTGCTTTGCAGCACCGTGACGCGGCTCCGCAAACCTGACCAGCCGGTCCAGACAACACGCACCATTAGATGCTAACGGGTCATACCGGAAAGTATGATCAGAACTCCATCGAATGTTCTATAGAATTCGTGTCAGAACCCTCTAGGACCTGTACGGGCTGTGTCAGAACGTGTCAAAATTGGTGGATTAGGGAAACCGTGTCACTTATACACTTCCTGGCGGTTGTGGTGCGGATCCAGCGAAGGGACCGAGGCTGATTACCTTACGAAAGAGCATCGTCACGCTCTTTGTTCCATGTTTGTAGTAATATTTGCACTCTAGGGATTTTTTTCGCTTCCATTGTCAGAAGAACTGGAACAGAGACTCACTTGCATATATTCAACGGAGCACAATGGAAGGTGGTGACTTTGTCTCCATTAATCATTCCACTGAGAGAGAAACACTGTCCGTCGCAGACCACCTGAATAATAGTACATATTTGCGGAATGCTAATCCGAATTTGCTAGACACCTAATGTTTAAACAAGCCCCACTTCTGCTCCAACATTCACGCCTGCATTCGGTGCATAGAGGCCAACGTAGCATTGCAGAGGAATGCCGGGAATCTGGAAATGCTGCCCGTAAATGTGTAGAAATGAAAACCTAAACATGAACGACCTTGTTCCTGGGTGGGTAAATACACGCATCGCTGTTGCAGCAGCAGCCGCCGAGGCCTGGCTCGAGTACGGAGCAGTTGTTGATCATGTCTGCAATTACGGGGTGACAAGAAATTATGGAACGGAGTTTCCATTCTAGTTCCTTGCGCTACATTACCCACTCTGCCTGGTGTCTGTGGTTGTTTTACCGAGAAAATATAGGCCTTCTAATACGATAGAGCTCAACTCCCCGAATTCGAACATACCCAGAAATTAAAAGCAAGGAGCATTTTTGTATCCATCACGAAAATTCCGCATTTCAAGATAAAGTGGTTCATTGTGGGAATGACCAAACTCATACACAACGAGTCATGTCAACTGGTGCGCCTTGAAGTAAATTGTTTGCCAAAGAGGTTTTGTAGCGATGAGTAATACATCCTTCGGAAAAAGTCTGGATTGAATTTCTATAGAGTTCCTGAAAGCAGTGGCAAAAACTGTAGATGAGTTCTAGGAGAGCTTAAAGAAGGGCATTCAAGCTAATGGTGACCACTATGAGGATTGTCCCCTAATGTACAAACATATTTGTTCTCGTACGCTCAATGACATTATTTCCTTTAAAAAATTACGAGTAAATCCAAATTTTTCGTCACCCTGTAGAATGGATGGTGTTGATGAAGACTTCATTTTTCACTGTTACGAAACCCACTGAGAGACTTGCAAATAGCAGTTGGGTTGCACATGTACATTGAAGCGGTGTGAGATAGTCCGCTGAGGGTTGTGTTCATAGTGATGGAAGCGCACTGTCCATTGCAGGTTTGGAATCTGAAAATGGTCTCAGTCCCGGAAAAAGAACCGGTATGGCCTAGCATTACAACACTTGCCCAACTTCGGTGAGAGGGGAACCGTTGACGTAGATTCCGGTCCAACACGAGATTGGGTACTCAACTATTGGGCTGGGAGTAGGGCTTACGATGATCTGAATATATGCATATTGTATGTTTTCTTTATCTTCTGTTACCATACAGCTCTAGAGATCTACTCACATCAGTTCTGTTCTGCAATGCAAGATTGCAACTGTTGACATTGTCACAGCAACAGACGCGGAATTCACGGTTTACAGGGAGGGGCATGCAAGCGTCGTCGAGTTCGAGCGACCTGCAGGTGCTCGTCGGAACACATTGGAACGTCGTCACGTCATCGCCGTTAACCATTCCTCTCAGTGAGGCACACTTTCCGTTGCAGTAGACATAAAAGCAAGAGGCGAATGGATATGAGATGTAAACTACGTAGGTGCTAGAATGGACTTGCCTCTTCTCCTACGTTGACGTAGGCCTTGGCCGCGTACAGTCCCACATAGCAGTGCAGCTTGTTGGCGGGAGTCTACAGCAGAAGATATTGCTTCTGTTCATGGAATGAAATCAAAGCCAAATAGACCTTTGCTGGGTTCTTAGTAGGATCGATGCATGCATTGGTGTTACAGCAGCACCCGCTAACTCCGGGCTGAATGGACGAGCAGGTGTTGACCATGTCTGTGAAGATCACTTTTAGAGGCACAATCGCACTCAGATTCATATCCGATATTTTTGATGATCGAATTCATTAGGAGCTGTTGTCCGTAAAGCTAACTGTGTTTCCGTGCTAAAAAGCAGGAAAACTGAAAACCAAACCCTTTTCTGAACTTCTTCAGGAGGAGAATTTGGGCGGGGTTAATTAAGGTAAGCGTACAAAATATCCTCGTAACGAGTCAATATAGGCGTGCATCACTATGAGGCGAAACGGAGGAGGTGACTTCCCGCCCTTCGATGTCAACTCGTTCAAATTTTGTGTGCGCATATATGACGAGACCGCTTGCGAATAGATAAGAATCGACCGCAAGGGGAGGGAGGGTTTGATTAAACCAATCGCACAAATCCGGCACGCCCCTTTTGCCTCATCGTGACTCTCATGGAAGACGAGGTTTTCTCAGCAGAGCAACATCCAGCAAGTCAGGAGCGAGAATGCGATTTGATGAGAAAAACTCCCAGCACTACCTCAGTCCCCCTGCGATCTGAGGTGCGACTGTGCCTTTGAAAAACTTGAATTTCTTTCCTTCAGGGCCACAGTATGCCAGAACCTTGTTCCTAATAACTTCCACTTTTGCCGTGTAATTCTAATTGGCACTTCCACTAGTTCGGCCCCAAAATCTCAAAATCAAAAATTTCTCTGAAACTTCGTCTAGAGGAGTTATTTGGCATGCTGATTACGAATATCACATTGATTTTGTACGGTAACCTCATCTTGGTAGGGTAACGGCAAGGTTAGGGTAAGAAGGGTATCTCACAGAACCCCATCAATTTTTGTCTACGGAGGTTATTTGGCATGCTGATCACGAATATCGTATTCATTTTGTACCGTAACCCCATTTTCGTGGGGTTACGGTAGGGTAACCCAAGATACGGTACCTCATGTTATTCGCTCAACTTTTGCTCAAGGGGGTAATTTGAGGTGCTGATCACGAATATCAACATCTTTTTTCATGCCACCTTCGTCTTCTACTTGAAATTGGCATTTTCTCTGAATTTTCTACCGTACACCTACCGTATCCCTACAAAAATGGGGTTACGGTACAAAGTGAATGCGATATTCGTGATCAGCACCCCAAATAACCCCTCTAGACGAAGTTTCAGAGAAATTTTTGATTTTGAGATTTTGGGGCAGAGCAAGTGGAAGTGCCAAAAAAAGGAAACTTCAATGCACTTCATAACTTTGAGGTTGAATTTCGAAAACGCGCATCATTTTGCACCGACCTATAACCATTCTTAGATTGAATGACGAGTGTGCGCGGCATCCAAACGTTGCCATTCCACACACGACGCGATCTCGGTAATCGATCGCATCGATTAGCGCCACCGCGCCTCGTGAGCGTGTATCGCCCTAAGGTATCGCGGGCGCATCCGCTGGTGAATGCTCCAAAGGCTTTGATACTGAAATGACAGAATAGACACTCACTCAATCCTTCGCAGACCGCGGAGGGATCGCACTTATAAACGGTGAGGTTGTGAGTCTGTCCAGCGAACTGAGTGACAATGTTCATCGAGGCGCAGTTGCCATTACACGACTCCCATCTGGAGTAATTCTGTTTCGCAGTACTGCACTTCACTGCTCACCAGTGGCGGACGCAGGGGATGCCCCCCCCCCCTCCCCCGAGAATGGGTCGCCAAATTTTTGAAATTACTTTACAATACAATACAAATGAAAATCTTGTATTAGTTTATTTTTATTTGTTTATTTTTATTATTTTTTAAAAT
>JARK01001340.1:2319550-2330752 GCA_000688135.1 Ancylostoma ceylanicum | reverse complement strand
TATTTATTTATTTATTTATTTATTTATTTATTTATTTATTTATTTATTTATTTATTTATTTATGTAATTATTTATTTATTTATTTATTTATTTGTTGCACCAGAAGTGCGCTAATAATCAGAGCATTCGTGTTAAAGCAGAAACAGTAGAACAGTCGAGAAACTTCGGGTAGAAAATGATGCAAAAAAAGAAACTAGTAACGAGTATGTCATGGTCAGGCGCATGAAATTAAGTCACCAGCTACTATTGGTTTAGTTCACCAGTGAGGCAATCATCTATTCCATGTACATGTTTTCCGACACCGTGATGGTAAATGGCGCTAGGGATAACGCCACTTTCCTCGAGCGAATGGCATGCGCATATGAACGAACGCGCGTCAAACGCACGTATCTAGTATAAATTGTCCTATAGTGGACGCGGATAGGGTCGTTTCAGGCAAATTATAGCCTTGTGATGAACATTATTAGCGCTAAAGACAACCAAAGCATGGAGGTGATGTCTGGCAAAGCGAGACTCGTAAAAATTTGAACTACACGAATAGAATCAACATGAAGTAAAATGTTCGGAAAATGGCCTTGAATAGAGGACCAAAACAGTGTTAAGTGGGATACAAAATATGAGGGAAATCCAGGTGATGAGAAGAAATTGAGAAGAGCGATGTGATTGTTATCAGTCCTTTGCTACCAAAATGTGGATTCCACAGTGCGCATCAAAACTTCACGCCCACCCTGAAATTTGTTGGATCTGGACGAGGATCAAAATTTCATGACAAATGGCGTACATTATCGTATTCAGCTTGCTTGAAAACCCTTGAAACTTTTGCTAGATTATTTCTAGGCAACTCTGAAATATTCTTATACTTTTTTTTCGGCGGTTCAAAACTTTACGCCCACCCTTGAAAATGTTGATTGCGGAGGAGAGGAATTGCTAACAAACAGTCAAATGATACGGATCGATGTAATAACGTTCAAAAAGAATGTAGAGAATCGTATGAAGCATCCAGAATCAATGCCTAAGGTATTTTGCCTGTCATCGACTGAACAAACCCTTCACTGAGCAGGTGTGAACAAAATAATTTCTTACAGAAACCTGAGTGAGCGCAAAGGCTTAGCTGGTATTTCCATGAGCAACCTTAATAAGTATAGGTAGAAAAGGAAACACCTGAAGACATTTCAAGGCCGACACCAGTGTTGTATTACTGGTCCTGCTCCTTCACAACGTCGGCCGAGAAGATCCTCACTAAATTTTCGCTGACCGTTTCCAAATTGACCAGCCCCTCCGCATATCAGCGTTGGAAGACTTTTGAGGCAAAAAGGTAAGGTATGATCTCCGGTAAACGCTATACCATCCTCGGGGTCGAGTGATTTTGTCAAGCACAGCATGAATAGCATGTGGGCTTGGGTGGCAGTGGGTTTTTGTAGTGCTTGATAACATCCAAAACTTCACTATGATCATTGATGCTGTGTTCATTGGTGAGAGCTGAAGACAGGCCACGATTTTCCTGGCTGAATTTTGCATTGCTAAAAGGATTCAAGGGGGAAGTGGAAGGTCTCTTTTTTGCCGCAACTTTGGCGGTTGAAGTTCGATAATGAGGAGGGGCTTCTAGCTTCGCAATTGCACAGGTGAGATTGAGGTGGACTCAGCGATTCATAACGGTGCTATATGGAGGCATTTGCTATCATATTTCCTGCAACACAGCGTCCAGCACTTAATTTTTCGTTAGGATCACGACTCGCAGCACTCTTCGTGGCTAACTCGAAGTCCCCCAACGTCACCATTATGAGCTAGTTTGCCTATTCTTGCAACGTAGAGACCATCAAGAACATTTCTGCCATCATTGCTGACGAGGTCCGTGGCAGTAGAGACCGAGCATACCACTTGCACAGCCTCAAGGAGAAGATTGTCTCCGGCTGTACATCTAGCTCAGCGAGAACCATGAACAAGTTCGTCACCACTATGAGAAATCGACTGTTTGAAGCAGTAATTGGCAGAGCAGGACCAAAGAAATGCTAATTCACAAGTATCGCTTAGCTTTATCGTGATAAAAAACAGCTTTTCCGATGGTGGGCGTAAAGTTTTGAACCGCCGCATTTTTCTGTTTAAAGCGAATAAAAAAATTAGAGAATCACCTAGAAAAGATTTAGCGAATATTTTGAGGGTTTTTAAGCAAGCTAAACACGATAGTGAACGCCATTCATCACGAAATTTTGATCTTCGTCCGAAATCGCAAAATTCCAGGGTGGGCGTAAAGTTTTGACGCGCACTGTATCTGAATGGGAATTCCTCCAGTCAATTAAAATGCCATGTTCTTATTTTCAGCATGAAGAGGGTGGGAATGCCTCAGTGCTTGCTTACCACTTCAAAATTTATCGTTAGTTAACTGTAAGGAACGTCACTTTCTACACAGTTGAGATCTCCTTTAGACAATCATTGTTAAAAGTAGCACATGCGGAAATTTCGGTGTTGTAGGCATTTCGGTGTATTGGGGTCGTTAGGAATGGCAAACCCATCGTTGATGGCAGGAAGTGTGAAATACGCAGGAAACACATGAAATGATTTCAATATTCCCTGTGCTTCCAAAGCGTGAACGAGTGTTCCGCTAATAGGTCCCGCAACGAAACCCTGATGAATGCACGCATTCCATACACCACACCTCATCCACTGCGCTGCTGCCCCATTCCCCCCCCCCCCTCGCACACGCCCGTGTTAGCTGGTACGACGAAACCGGGTGCGGGACGTTATACCTGGAGTGGGCGGCGCGGGCTACCCTATGATTGGCTAATTGAGTGGATTGACTATTCGCAGGTCTAAGCCACGCCGCCCTTTCCAGGTATAATGCTCCACATAAGACAAAACCACTTTGTCCAATGTCCAATATAACTTACTCAGTCGGATAAATGCGCTCTAGCGGATATGTAATTGTGTTTCAGAGAATCTGCTATTCAACAAACACATATTCGGAGTTATGCGAATCCACTCTTTCCACTACAGGTTAACTTTATCCAGTCGATTTCCACTCAATAACGATTCATGCTCTACTCAGTCTCCAATTCGCGTTGTTTCTCGTGAAGACACCGCACTTGCGCCAAGAAATAAACACGTGTATGAATGAGTTATATTGGACAGCAGAGTGGATAAAAACCAGTGGAACCGGGTAAATATCCGCTGTGTTTTCCCTCCCATGGTCAAATATATTGGATAAGGCTCCAGGTCTGCAGATTTGTCCACGGCGGTATGTTCGCAGGTAGGCGCCTATACACCCCATTCAGCTCACTGTTACGGTTGCCTGGCTCCCGGCCTCATGGTAAGCGACTCCTTTCAGAAGTGAGAATTTCCGTGAGTGTAGCCTTAAACGAGCAGGCTCAGAGTAATGTGATGGTGAAGTAATGAATTCTTAAACACGGTGATGAGCAAATGATTTCTTATGCACGGCAAGCTCTCATTACTTGAGAAACCGATGGATAAATCCCTCAATTAGAAGAAGAAATTAAAAGTCTCAGGCGAAACTTCCGCACTGTCATAGCGTAATGCGCTTTTTTTTCTTTGTATCGTATATTGTATAAGAGCACAGTGAACTCCAAACGGCCGTAGACAAGGGACGGGACCGCGGTGCCTGCACTCCGGTTGTCTGTAGCACCTCTCGAGGCAGCGACGGATCACGACGTATCGAATTTCCTCCGTGTCTCTGCCCAGCAGGCCCTCTGCCTCGGTGCACCAGACAACCAGGGTGCCTGCATCGCAGTCCCGCCCCTTGTCTTCCGCCGTTTGGATTTCACTGTATGTACATACACATGGAGATGTCCTCGAAAGGAGATGAACAAATAAACAAATAGACAGTTATATCATATGATGCTGAAGACTAGTAAAGAATACCGCCTAGTGCAACATCAAATTAGAAAGTCAAAGAAGCCATGTTAATTCTTGGAAAATCAAGCTCCACTGAAAAATAACAACTCTTGGCTTAATGAATTTCTTTTCATCTTCCGCTTCTGTGCTGGAATTCATGAAAGTCCCGGGAAGGATCAGAGCTTCCCGCTCTTCGGGTGTGGATGAGTTTCTCGAACAAAATGTCACATATCCTGCTGGCTTTGCTATAATTTGTAACTACTGACTGCGAAGAGTCGTTTTGGACAAAAATACACTCATTTTCGTCCAGAAAACTTGGCCACTCTGGATGGGCACGTAGATTGTAGCCTTCCTGGGATGTTCATGAATCCCACCGCTGGAAAGACTACTAAAGAAAGAAAAGGGCTCAGTCAATGGCGGTAGCCGCTCGGCTCACCGTACTTCTGAGAGTAAGGAAAGAGCGACCAGTGTCGTATCGGCATTTATGTATGCTCTACTAGGCTGTAAAATTGACACGTTTGGCTACGCGAAAGCGTTATCTGAACCGATTCGTCGACACTGTGCTTCTTGCTGGAGCTCTTTCGGCGCCCTCCTACCAATGCACATTATTTCTTTCACTCTGCAACACTTTTGATTTTCGAAATATGGTCCCAGGTTTTTGGCTGAGCATGCTGAATTTCTGCAGCGTTGTTATTGAAGAAATCTGATGGTGGATAGCGCGAATGTTTCCCTAATAATGAAACGCTCAATTCCTGTATAACGACGACATTGATGAGCACTCTTTGAATATTCGAATATTCGCTTTGCATTCTGTATATATAATTAAGTTGATTTCCACGGTCTTCTTATGGTGGTGCAGTGGAGCTTAAAAGCTGATCTGATGTTAACAGATTTTCGCCATTCTCAAGTCACTGGTGTGAAATGCCTCAGAATAGTCAATAAAACGATCTAGACGGTCCAAAATATTGTGGACGGCGTCAGCATTTACAACCGCAACCGCACTCTACCTTGTCAGAAACCAGCCATTAACTACAGCTCATTTTTAATAATGCATACACCAATCATCTTTCACATATGGCAAGCGCTCCGACCTTGCTCGTTGAAAAAATGTTGTTAAACTTAAGATACTTGACGATTTTGAGGCCTTTCACTCGCCTGCGGATGATATGCAGTTGAAATTTCGCCAGCGATCTCTTTGAACAAACCCTATTTCTGGGAGAAGATAATAGCGTCACTACTATGTGTTATATGACTATATGATATGATAGTGAAATGCCATAGTGATCCATGAAAGGAACGGCAAATCATGAAAAACATTAACGTGGCTAGGTTCGATTTTGAGAGCATATTTCAATTGAAAATTTGAAAGGTTTGTGTGTCGGGGCTCATGGTACAATTCAGCGCCTTAAAGGCAAGGTCCGGGCAGAATTTCGCCTCCTGGATTTTTATTGAATTCGTCGCCCACGGCGACGCCTTTGACGGAAACAAAAGGAAAAACCCTGAAAAAGTCCCACAACGAACCGTTCCCATCGACCAACTTCGGTATGGCAGTTGCATGGTTGAATAGTACGTGCTTTCAAAAAACGCTACACGGCATGTTGTCTACTGCGGCGTCGTAGGAAAAAATCATTTTCGAAAGACTGCACATAGACCATTTGACGAGGATGCTGAGGTCCTCACTTTCAACTATTATACCATACTGCTCCTAATCTTTGCAAAAAGGACGCGCCCGACGCGTTTTTGCGTCGCAAGCGTCGCACACGCATAACTCGCTCCAGAATGGAGCCTTTGCGATTCTGAAGACAGAGTCTTATTCAGCGCGTTGTGGCGAAGCTACTCATACCCCGCATCACCGTATTTGGTTTTCGAAAATTTCTCAGCTAATTGTAGGAGTTGCTGTATCGAGAGATCCGATGTTTTATTTTCTGAGTGTCTCAGCGACTCCTACAAGTAGCTGAAAAGTTTTCGAAAACCAAATACGGTGAAGCGGGATATAAATAGCTTCGCCACGATGCACTGAATAAGAATCTGTCTTCAGAATCGCAAAAGCTCCATTCTGGAGCGAGTTATGCGCGTGCGACGCTTGCGACGCAAAAACGCGTCGGGCGCGTCCTTTTTGCAAAGATTAGGAGCAGTATTGTAGAATCCGGGAAATTATCTTAAGAAGTCAGGGGTCTGACGTTTTTAGGAGAATTCGTGAATATTCTGGAGAAAACAGAGAGTTCAGAGAATTCAAGTAGAATTCTTAAGAAAAGTACCAGAATTCTGCTGAAACGAGGGTTTTTATTGTTCTATTGATGGTTGTTTTATTTTTATTTTATCTTTTATTGTTTGTTTTGTTTGTTTTTTTGTTGTTCTATTGATGTATTTTATTTTTATTGATCTATTGTGGCGCACAAGAGAAAAAATCCTTTCAGAAGGACTGCACATAGTTCGTTTGAAGAGGATGGTTTCAGAAAGTGTTCGTTAAGGTGTCTGTATCCATGCGAATCATTCATCTTTGTTCATTAAGCACGCGAGCACCCTTTGTGAACTGGAGCATGTTTTCCTACGCCCATCGTGCATCTCGAACGTTTGGTCCCATATCTTGCGATAGAGCTTACGTCGAGCTCTCAAACTTGAAATACGTGCTACACCCTTTGCTTGGACACACATTACGCAGGAATCATAAGTACTACTCAGTACACAGTAGAAATACGAGCATTCCAGACTGGCTAATCGTAGCTATACGGGTGGAACATGCTGACAACAGGACAGAACCACGCTGTTTGCCACGACTTCTGCGCCAGGCACTTATTTCGCACAGCAACGTATTGGCTGACAGCAGAAGGTCCTACTGGGATATTGCTATTTTGCTAATGTCCTGTCTACCGATAGGACTCAGCTTCTATTGGAACAGCTTACTGTATCCCGTATTACTGCGTCATGTGTTACACACTCTACCATTGCTTTTATCAACCCCGTCATCTTATACGCACCGTACAGAAATATAAAAATTGATCCATGCTGCCAGAATTGAAGATCTCGCTCTTTTATGCAAAATCGTTTGCTTTGATTTCAAGGGGTGAAGTAAAACAGAGGCCACTTGTGATGGAAATACCATCAGATCTGAGCTAGAAGCAATATCAGAACTCGAAACCCTTAGATATAAGTTTATTCGTATTTGTTTATTTTTATTTTTGTTATTTCAAAATAATTATTATTAACTATTCAATGTTATGATCGATATTTTTATTAGTTCTATTTTCCATTCGGGTCCCCAAAACGGCGCAGATCCCAATTTTTTCGCAAGCCGTTCCCTCCCGCCCACTTTCTGCGTCCGCCTCTGGTAGGATACGAAGTCCTAAGACAAGATTGTCTAGAAAATCACCGATTCCTCATAAGCAGTTTAACGGTTGCCTTTATTCTAGTGATGTGCAGCGGTGCTGATGTGTGTTCCCTTGACTTGTGTGTGAACACATGATAGTCGAACAGACGCCAACATAAGAAATAGTAGTCGTTTTTCCATTGACCAATGATTAATCAACTTCGTAATTTGATCGCATGAGCAGGCTTTATATTTATCTTTTTATTGCTCTGTGTAGCTTAAACATCCTTTTCGCTGTGATTATTGTAGCCCATTTCGTTCACAGCTTCACAAATACTGTGAAACTCACTTGTTATGCTAATGAGCATGAGCAGGTTTACTGCAACCTTATCGACGCTGGTATAAGCCTGAGTCGTTATGTGACAGTTCTCTGATCCTTTCCTGCCAAACTTACTTATTTGATTACTTACCACAATTAATCTGCTAAGATCTTTCAAACTCTTGAAAAACAACTATTCAGAGCACCAGAACGTCTCCTCGTTGTTTAGTTACTCCCCCTCCCCCCTCTCTCTCTCTCTCTCTCTCTCTCTCTCTCTCTCTCTCTCTCGCATTTCTTGATTTCTGTGGTGCTTCAAGAAAGGAAAGAAACAGATGTGCCCAGGTGCCACAAGCAGCAATTCTGGCACCGATTGCTGGTGGCAAAGTGCCAGCGACACAAGCGGAAACTAGTTTTTCTTCGTTGGAGTCCTTGTAACAAGTGCGTCGAACTTCCTTGTTGCTATCTGATCAGACACATCATGTGGCCAGTTGTCCTTCGCTTATCGGCTCATAAATTGGGCGCATCTCTGAAACGGCAGATCAACCATGTCTAATATCGAAGATCGTTTTAAAAGGAAACCTCCCTTTATAATGTTAATCCTCGAGCATAGCATCAGTGGTGGACGGTGGTGACCCAGGTAGAGTCCACGGAGGATCGCTTACAGGGCGCGCCCTATGTCTTTAGACAAATACAAACTTTCTTTGAAAAGACGGGGAAGAAAAACTGGGAACAAAAATAATAAGTATTAATTCCCATGCTCTTTCTTCAACACTCACGGCTGGTGCGGACTTTCCACTGCGGAAATGACTTCAATGTCAAATGCACGAACTTGACATGCGAAGCTGAGATTTCAGCTAGAAAAGCGTTGGAGGCGTTCTGGATTACTGTAAAGAATCCAGAAATGAACTACAAGAATGAGTGTCTGTCAATAACGAGAAAATTTTTTGCCGTTCGTATCGTTGTGCAAGCTATAGACTGTAGCTAACATCAGTCGCGGATAATGTGGCATTGCTCACTTGTCCGTAACGACAGTCACGACTGGTATAGACTTTTCCGTAGTAACGGTGGATTCAGAGGGTTCATCTTTTGTCCTGGTTGGTTTTCGAGGTAGCAAGCTTGAGACACGGTTGAGAACTGGCAGAGCTAGAAGAAACGTTTGGCGATTTAGAACACAGGTAACACCTGTGAACCATTTTCAGGCCCCCGAAGACGACGATTGAGTCAAAACCTCGGGCAACAGAATAAATCATTCCACCTAACGAACCTGGTCGGCATAATAACAACATCAATAATTTGAATTTTTAGTGCTTCCACTGTGATAGCAGCATAGACATTTGAAACAGGAGGTGATACGCCTAGTCAGACGCACAGGAGTCCGACCCTGTCAGCTTTCCTCCTAGCAACTCTCCAATTTTCCATGAAAACACCGTGAATTTTTCTGGGAAGAAGGAGAAGTCTTTTGTATGGAGTAACTTGAGAAAGTTTGGAGTATGCATAGAACATCGCCGAAGTTATCACTAGTATCCGTTTTTCCCGTAGTCGATGCATTCACATGCATTCTTAGCTAGTTTCATTCATTTAAGCGCGATTTCAAGCGCGACCTGTTTTGTGGGCTATCCTACACTTACCACCCGCGCTCCTCAGGCTTCGGGAAGACAGTGCATAGAATGCTGGTGTTCTCGGTCTTTTCTTGTTGAAAACGAGTCATCTCTAGCCTAAGATTACTAATAAGATACTAGAATGTGTTGAGGCACTTTTTGAACTATGTTTGGCTGTTATTTCCCGAATTGAAAAAGGCAAAACGGGCTCACGCTATGCGTGAGAGTAGTAAGTGTTCGTAGACGCTGTTTTGTGTAGGTGACTCATCGCTTCTACCTTTCTGAATACGCACATGCTAGTTTTTGTTCTTCAGCGCTACTACTGATTTATTGTGCATATTCATCATTCTTCTGAAAAGCAAAGGCTCAGAAAACGAACTTCTCTTTGGGTTCAACACCTATTCCAGAAAACTTGTCTATTTTTCCTGGATCCTCGAAGCTAGAGTCTTTTCAACCCTTGGGATCACGGTTTTCTTTTGGGACTTAAGAGGAATGCTTAGACGAATTTGAGCTAGATGAGGTGCGCGCCTGGGCCGATCTCTCACTCGCGTTTCTCCGAACCATTCGTGATAGACCATAGATCGGGTTTTCTATGCTAGGAAAACAGCTGAGACAGAACCAACCCATGCCGAACAACCCCCATATTTTGACAACATTATTTTTTTCTCATGAGTTCGTTCTTGTCTACTCTAATATCACGTGAGTGGGTTTATTCGACTTTTCTTTTGATCAACTTGGTCATTTTCGACATTGTTCGGAAGACGGCACACCTACGTATGTGGGGTAATGAATAAATACGTGAATGAATGAATAACGGTGTAGAAATCTTTGGAGTTGAAATAATCATTATAATCATGAATAGGTCTTGAATAGATAACAATTATAACTCTTCCCATATTCACCTTCTCGCCGATTTAACGCGAAATTGTGTTTGTCCGGAGACTTTTAGCTCACGATGTATGGTAGTGGAATCGTAGTAGAAAAATCACGAAGGAGTTCCAGTTCCAATTCCGAAGCAGTTTTTTACAGAGAAACTTGATCAGTTTCTTACATAATAGTCTATGTTATCTCCGATTTCAACCTTCCAATTTGACATTTCTTCCTCCCTCCTTTATATTTTCATTCAGTTCTATCTTGCACGATGCACTATTCATTTTCTTTCATGTCAATTCAATGTTTTTCTATTAATTCAATTTCTCCTTTCAAAACTCTCGCCGACGGTCTTCCGATAAGTGTGGAGACCGTTACTGTCGTCTAGTACCTTGCGACATATACATACGAGACTATGAATAGGAAGAGAGGAGTTCTTTTTCTCCATGGTCATCATCACGAGTGGTTTGGGACTTAGGATGAAAATTAGAGCATTCGAATGATCGGATGTCGATGTATGCTTCTCATATTGAATATATTAGGGTGTAAAACTATAAACGCGCGCACACTTTTCCATCTCTATCGGAGTATTATTGGATGCGTATGCTCAGTAGTTTAGAGTATCTTGAAGAGCAATTTTTTGCGCATTCATGGTATATGATTCGTCTGGCAATTCTCAATTTTTGATTTTTTAAAAAATTTGAAAGGCTGCAAACTGGAGTTGCGAAGTTGTAGTGAAAACTGCTATCAAACGAATTCCTCCATGTACTACATTGAATAACAAGTTTCATGAACCAAGTTCAGTGCCTATGAGGAGAGAGACATATTGCGAAAGCATTCGCAAAAAACCGTTGCGGGGCAACAAAAGAGAGCAACGCCATACGGCTCCAAACATGCTTACCGACGTACTGAAGAAGATGTTGTCTTCACGGTAAAATATGAAATCAGTGGTCCAATGGGGGAGGCTGAATTTCATACAGACAGTTACGGCAGACCTCTGCCTACAACAGATGGGCCACATAGGCCAGCCACTTCACCACCCTCCGCTCAAAGCAACGACTGCTAGAAATTTTTCACAACCAGGTCCCATCCAAAGGCGACGAAAAATACCCTACAAAAAACTGAAGAAAGGAGATGGGATGTCCTATCTCAGCCGCCACGTAGCTAAGACTTGCCACTATCAGACCACTGCTTATTTCTGGCTAGGAAGCATTCCTCGCAAAGAAAGAAATGCAAAAACCGCGAAAAAAGTGGGGGGGGGG
>JARK01001340.1:2283711-2308324 GCA_000688135.1 Ancylostoma ceylanicum | reverse complement strand
CCACGGGTCAGTGAGGACATGTCTACTGGGGTTATTCGATACGCTGAACACGAATATGACAACCCCATTCCACGAGTTTATGGAGTTATCGACTTTGTCGATTTCATCTGCAGTTACTTAGTGGTAGGTAAAAACGCGTCCACTGGGGTTCTCCAACACGCTGAACGTGAACATGGCGAGGATTACGGAAGAATTTACCTGCAAAACAAATTCTCCTACTTTCTGACAGAGGTGAATAAAAAAAGGATTTTCTGGGTTGATCATGAAAATGATGAGCACTATGAAAGGATCGTTGGGTTTAATCGTTGTCGCCGTCAGCGTTAAACTGCCGGGAGAAATAAAACACCCGAGCGAAGCCGGGCATACCGTCTAGTTTATATTTATATTTATGATTAGCTATTATTTGCACTCCAGTATTTCAACTTCTTATATATTGATGCTCAAAAGCACATTTTCTGCAGTCCAACTTCTTACCAAAATTTGCTTTCACGAGCTGGTTCCAATTTTGATGACCTCCATGGAAAACAATTGAGTACTCGTTGTATTCTACAGGAAAATTGTCGCGTTCCTGTCAAATTTCCCTGCTTCGGAATTCTTTATCCTACAAGAAAAAGGTTGTCAAACAAGACAACCTGAAGACGAAGTTTTTCTTGTTCTTCGGATCTCAGTTTTCCGAATTCTCTGCGCAGAATATGGGGGACCTGCCCATGCAATAAGCAATGGTCCCCACTAATAAAAGATATTATGCTGTCTGCCGAGGTTGCCGTCTACTAGGGTTGTGAGAAAAAAGTGTAGTCAACAAGAGAAAGCGTCATTTCTTTTGCATCAACTTAATAGTCATTGAAGAGTAAATAATCATTCACTCCCCAGTGTGGTATTGCGCAATTATAAAGGAGTACTATTGGTAATTTCACCTAATCTATCTCTCCATTCCTAGTATTCAATCTTATACGCATTTGCAGTACAAATAGGAACATAAATAAAGAGGAAGAGCGAACGGATGTCCGGCCAACCTATGCCAAGGTCGCCCTAATCTTTACGGCGAAACTATGGCTGCGCATCATGTGACAACAGCCATGGATCTTTGAAAATCACCGAGGAATATCCGCAATAACCACCATCTGGTAATACCCTACCATAGAACACATAGTCTACCGAAACATCTACTCCCTCAGTGTTGATTCAGGGAAGAAAACGGACTATGGGGATCCGATCAAATTCTGGACATCGGTGCGTTGCTGTCGTTCTAGGAAGCTCCCGAAAAAATTAAAATTTTCATTTTCATTTTCAGGAATGCTGAGAGTCAAAGACTTGGTTCTGGAACCGCATGTAGATACATATTAAGAGCCGGGATGTATCACTGGTGGACTTGGTTAATCTCATACCCATGAGTATAATTACCCACGGGTTAGAACTGGACAAAGACAACGTCAAATGTGGGTAAATACGCTGATAGGTGCTAGGTAAGGGTTGAATTTGAGTACGTTAACGCATATGTCATGGGTAACCTCAAAGATCATCCTAGCCCAGCACGGTTCTGCATACATAAGTCTTCATAATGTAACCTGGCGTGATTTCAACTTGTTGTGTTCGCTCTACAGGGTGCGGCATAAATACTGTGTCAAATCCTGTCGCTAGATCCGGCCCCAATAAGATAGAGCTCTCCAGCCTGAATTCCACCTCAAGTATTGCCATCCCTTCTTCTCTATTACCTCCGTGTTTCATAACCGCACACCAACCATACACGTTATAACAAGTCCGAATTTGAAAAGAGCTGAGATCCTCCTATGAAGCCCAATAGTACAATCTTGCTTCTTGGTCGCCTATCATTGGCAGCAACACCACTGCACCATCCCATCTGCGCTACAATGCTCTGCTGTTGAAAGGCTATTTTTACCCACATGCTACACAAATGTCGTATTTCCACATATTAGAGAAAATTCACAAGAAACGAGTACCATGCCAAATTGCGAGGAGAAAGATTAGGTGCACATGAAGATGATAATCTTTAAAGAAGGCAAAGAAAACACTGGTCAGGTAGGAGGTCCAGACAGAACACTACAAGCACCAAGAAGAACATGTACCCAGCGATACGCATTACCATGAGAGAAGCCAGAATTTAGTGAAGCTTTTTGGGAGGACCGTGGGAAGGCTGCAAGAGATTGGCACCTTAGAACATTGATCTACAGTTCATTGTGGAGCGGAGCTCTATTAGTGAAAATTGCTGTACATGCATAGTCCCCCACATCAGACGGAGTAGAGAAGATTTCTCTTGCGGGTCTCGATTTACCCTTAACCTCATTGAAGCTGATGTGTCTGAAAGCGACCTCATGCTCGTACTTTACGCCGAACAAGAGGTGGAAGAATAGCTCCTTGTTAAAGCACTAGGATATTTTTGTAAAGCAGATATAGCTGGTGGTACACCCATGCAAGATGGGTCCGCTAAGATAGAACTGCTCCAAGAAACGAGGCGCAGAACAAAAAGTGACCACTGTTGCCTCAACTCTATGGACCCATCCCGATAGATTAATGGTGTTCAAATTTCATTGACATCGATGGTATGGAGGCGCCAATTGATAATCATGAAGGAGTTGATATGCGCTCAGTAGCCTACCGGCACCACAACTGTAGGATAGCTTATAGGGCAGAAGGAGGAAAAAATTTCCCGAGGTTGTCTACGGTCCACAACGGTTTTGCTTGCCCTAGGTTTAGTCACTATCAGGGAGGCAGAAGGAGATCACGTTAAGCATTTCCAAATAAATTTGATCCGTAAGGCTTCAAGTAAATAGTATTGAAGAGCAATTGTAGTTTCAGCTTCTTTGAGGGAAGTTATTAACAAATGATTTTGACACAGTATTTATGCCGCACCCTGTAGAATGAGATCCCCGGCAACATACTCTGCACAACCCAACTTTTGTGCACTTTCTCGTCACGTGGCATTTCGTGTCCCACCTGGCTCGGAGCTTTTTCGACGAAATTGCCCTTGCCCATTCGTATTTCCAAGGGCGAACACTTGCCGCGCAGGAGGTGTGGCACACGGCATGACAAGGCCAGTGGTCGTGACCGAAACGGGCTCTGGGACCTTATAGGCGGAACTCCCTTATGAGGACTCTTCAACTGCTGCTTACAATGTTTTGTGATGCAATAATAGAATATTTATATAACATTTATGTATTCACAAGACATATACACGTATTCGTAGGCAAAGCAAACGCCGATGAAACACCATATCACATTGTCCAGGCGGAGTGAGCGGCTGGCCCGAGAGCGAATGCGATGAACGATTTGATCGACGAACGCGTACACACACCGAAAAAGGTAAGGCTTGCACAGATGAGAATCCTATAAGGGTAACAGGGCGGGTCAGGTATACTCACATGGGGTCATAGTAACACTATGTAATTATGTACTGGAGAGATACTACATCTACACGTCGATTAATCCCTAACATAGAGAGACAGACAGAGAGAGAGAGAGAAAAGGTAGAGGCGAGCACGTGCGGAGGACTAGCGATGCACAGCTGCGGACACATACGCGTTGCGTAACGCCTGCGTGCGTTAAGCGCAACGGTGGCAAGCGTGTGCAGCGCTGATCCCAGCCACTAAAGTGTGGTTGTTGTGTTGGCTCTGCTATGAGGTCGTTAAGGTTGTCGTAGATGATTTGTCGTTGTGGTGGTGGTGCTGCAAGCGGAGGCGATCAGAATCGGCGGAACTTGGCACGACGGAACTCAGACAGCTCGTTCGTCGACTCCCACGAGAATGTTGCCGGCTTTTCGCACACAGCCAAACTTCGCTTCTTGCAGCACGACTGGAACCATTCTCCGTTTCGATCCATCTTGATGCATCGTCGAGCACGGTTCATTGGAGGCTCAACTCCTGAAAGCGGTGGTGGATAGTGGAAGAAAATAAAGATTACTAAGATAGAAAAATTGTTTGGAAAAGTTCCCTTGATAAATCCGCGGTTGCCGAAGCGATTTTCTAAGTATATTCGCTTCTTCTATTATTTCAGGATTCCACAAGTAGCTCGTCCTGCTATCCAAGGAACCCGTACCAGAATCTCGCCAATGGCCCAATTTCGACAAATTCCCATGTGTATGGTTTAATTTAGTAGACTGTACAGGAGCCTCCAAACGACTTCTTGGGTAAAGACCAGCGGTGCGGTGCGGCGCCACACTCTGGCTGTCTGCGGCACTCCACGACACTCTCTGACACCCTCTAAGCAAGGTTGCCGCGCCACGGTACATGTCCGTATCCAATGAGTTACTTCGAGTTCCCCATGTATGGACCGGGAAGGAGTTGTAACTCAGCCCCGAAGAGGGGGGAGGGAGAGGGGGACCCTTACCCAACTTGACTGATTCCTTTGATCAGTTTGGTCCTGTGATCAAGTGTATATTGAATAGTAGTGACAGTTGCGAGCACCGTCTTATGATCGCGAGATTTCATGTTCTGAAGAGACGCAGAGAAACAAGTGCAACGCCTACTAGCTATCACGTGAGCTTTTCAAAGAATCTGTGATGGCACAATTTTGAGGATAAGGTCTAATTTTTTTCGAATGGGGCTACCACAGAAGGCTGTTCTGATCCATCGAACTCAGTCTATATTCAAATAAAAATGAGATTCTTCGGCTGATTCCATGATTTTTTCGATTTTGATACAGTTACTAGGTCCATCACAAGAACAGGACACATTTGCGACTTGACCCAAAATGATCATCCGTCACTGGTGCTCTTTTCTGTATTTCTCTGCGCCTATCCATTCTGCACACTATTCTCCCCTATCACCATCCTTTTGGCACTGTGCTCTTTTCGAACACGATTTCTATTGGTTCAAGATGTCCTGAGAAGATTCCCATAAAAGTTGGCCTTGAATTTAATCAGCCGTTCTACAAGAAATAACCAGGTAACCCGTCCAAAAGAACACTAACACTGCAAAATTGCACTCTCGATTACTTCCTGTACCCGTCTGCTCAGAACGAGTTTTTCAAGTCTCTGTAAATTTGTACTACTCAAGTAAGATAGTGAAAGTGTCTGTCAGGTTCTGGCTAGTGCAAATGTCTCGACGTACATTAACCTTGCAAGTACTTTACCTAACCTTCGATGTTGGAAATGATGTTAGATTGTGATGTACGGTAATGAAACAATCAGGTGTGCAGGGAGCGTTTCGGTGGAGCGGAAGGGGGGAGACCTTGTAAAGTGATCAATGGATCGTTTTCCATCATTTCCATCATCTCGGCCAGAACCGCGCGCGCTAACACAAGAAAAAGTCGGTTTGCGGCCGTGCGCCGGCGCAATGGTGTGGCCTTTTTCCGTCATTTCCGGTCCATCGAATCGCTGCGGCGGCGGCGATATCCGCCCGCGCGCGAAACGCCATACTTTGACTATCATTAAATTATCGCGTTGAATTGATTACAGGAAATGAACGGGTGTCGGTTTTTCTGAAGACGAACGGAACTGGAGAGGCGAACGCAGTTGATACCGAATGGTACTTGTGGCGTGGGTTAGTGGGACGGCGATGGTTTTGCAGTTGGGCTATTTACCCTACCCTCGAGGAAAGAAGGAATTCAGGATAGGACATTCAGAAACGAGTGGATCTTGATGCATTCACGGACTAAAGGTGAGCGGTGCGGTTGTGCACGATCAAGCATGCCTGATATTGATTGAAAATGACCGCGTCGCAGTCCATGAGTTCTATTCATCAATATCCACCACCGGTTGAATGGAGTAAAGATGGATCACTTCCTTCCCCGTAAAAAAGTATGATCTTCTTTGTTTCATCAGGAGCCGTCTGGATAATCTACCACTCAACAGAGCCAGAAAAAATCACCCTTCTTTGCCTGGTTCCACGAGTAACAGCAGGAGGACGTGGACGGGTACCATGAAAGCTACCAAAAAGGTCATGTGATTCCCGTTTACCTCGGAAAGAAGAGATTCCGGTTTTTGAAAGTTCTCAAAATGTGAAGGCTCCTTCTACATACTTCCATCATTACCTGCTGCCTCTGACTAAAACCAGCTAATCCTAGGAGGTATTACTTGTTTCCTCCTTCCCGAAAGCATTCATCCAGCTATGAGTAAATGAGGTAACCCTGCCCAACCTGGAAATGCCATAGTTTTCCCAAACCAATTTTTTCCCTTAAAAACGAATATTTTTCCATTGGATAGCATGAAAAGTGCAACATTCGCAGCAGTTCACTGATAGTTTCCGCTAACATCTTTGGGTAAGCAAACCCATGCATACTTAGGTGATCCAAATTCGGTAATTTTTTAAGCTCTACCGATCAACTCTGGAGTGATCCCAATGACCCTTTCATCCAGAAAATTTCCCCATACAGCCAAAAAGGCGGGTTCCTCTTTTTGGCCTTTTGCTTAGAGCTGCTGCTAGGGTGTCCCAAGTTCTCTTCAATAGAATTATTTGTCTTTGAACTATTATATCCCACCAATTTGATCCCGTATGTCACACCCTCCCCCAGGAAGTAGCCAGTCAGCCGCACTCACCGTTTTTCCAGTTTGTGAAGCGTCCGAATGGCGTTTGGTCCGAATTCACGTACACCTTCGACGATCCGAAGAAAGCGGCACCGGTCCACATTTCGCCATGGTGTGCCAGCTCTGAAATATTGGTGATTTTAGATCGAGTAATCTTCCCTCTAACTAAGCATTTGGGTTTTTCATTCGTGAACTGTGCATTAGTGGGTCATCTAGGGTCAGGGCGTGCCAGCTGGTTCACTGCATAGCGGCTCCAGCTGCTTCAGGGTAAATTTCTGGAAGTGTAGGAGCAAATGAGAGGTCAGCAATCGAACAAGCGCCTTGCGCATGTTTTGTGAACCCATCCAGGAACAATAGCGAAGCGTATTGCATAGCACTGGATGCACCATGCGCAGACGATGCGGAAAATCGAATCAGATGATGTTATTGTGTGTTCATGTTTAGCGGCAGCCTCAGAAGTAAGAAAATTTTCCGCTCTACCATCTCAGGGACGCAAGATGTACGTATGAGGGACCAGTAGCCTTGATGGCTCTTTCAAAGTCTGGAGTCTTTAAAAAAAAGGTTAGGCATGGCGAAGAATCTCGAAAACTTCTCGTTTAGGCTGAGGCTTGTCTACGGAAATAGCCAGAGCGGAGATTTGACCTACACCGAAGAGTATTTTGGAACAATAGCAAGGCGGAAAGTAAAGGTGGCCTATCTCCATTCTGAGAAGTAAGAAAAGGCTTCGGAAGTGTGTAAGCGGCATTATCAGTTCATGGATATCTACCTGGAAAGCCGCTCCTATCAGCATTTCAGCAACATTACCTCCAAAATAATTCCCTATAATTGTTTATCCTGTTTCATATCACTTTCTAGGGTTACAGAGGCAATAGAAGGGCCTAGAGACTACCGGGGGGGGGGGTAGAATTTTAGTCTAAAACATCGCCTGAGCTTTCTCCTGAATCGCAAACAAACTTATTTGCCAACGAGGTCAGATTTCCTACTTATGGAGTCCTGAGGAGGTAAAATGCTGCTTGATCTGTATAATTATCCCCTTTCACCTTTCACAAGTAGTTCTGTTCGACAGGAAGGACCCATACGGTCAAATGGGTTGAAAATTTCCGGGAAGAGTTCCCCAAAGTTTACCAAAAGGGGGTAATAGACAAGGTCTCCTCGGGAAAAGTTCCCTAAGGCTTCCCTACTCATTGTGTCGCAGAACAGATGTATTTCTTTTTTACATGGAATTTTTGGGAGTTTGATTCCCGCCACCAGCAGTATTTCCTACATTAGATACTATGACCCAGGGCTGGGATCCACGAAACCTTAACCACGCAAACCAACAATGGTTAGCGTGAATGGTATTCTATGGACTACACAATGAGAGGAGGCGCAGGACGCGAAAGTTGGTTTGCTGGCCTGGGTTTGCTAGGTTATGCGTTCATGAATCCTAGCCTAGATGGTGAAGTATGGTGGTGTGACGCCTCATAGAAACTCTAGGGGGGTGAGGGAGGATTCATAATTCGTGTGGCGCAGTGATAAGAGGCTGGCTGCGCACGCAGACGGTTGATGGTTCGATCCCGCCCGTGGTCAACCAAACCGTCCATCCCCCGGGGTTGGTAAATTGGTACCAGAGGAGTCTAGGAGGATGAAGCACTGACTCGGTTCATCGGATGTCCCCCGCAAGTCACTGTATAGGGAACATGCGCATTCATAATTCCAGATAGAGTGAAAATAATGAAGATGGTTGTAAAATCTAGTTTTAGGTCAGGTGACATTTGTTTGAGTCAAGAAACATATGAAGACGCCACGTACCATGCACAAACTGATTTTCCGCCGCGCTGTCGACCGATACGTGGTGAGCGCCTTGGAACAGACATTTGAACTCGGCCACGGTCCATGGCAGTTCATCGTCGATAAGTTTGTAGCACGAGTTTGTCACAGGGAAATATCGCCATCCTGGTTCACAAGACGACGATGCGACCACTGAAACGACGAGAAAATTTCAACACCGCGACGATGTGAGTGTGTGTCGGTCGGCTTGCGAACGGTGAAACTCGTCCACTAACCGGTGATGACAGCTAGAAAGGCGAGTAGTGAATACATGTTGAGATGCGATGCGATGCAGCTGCTTCGTTACGAGGACGGCTGTGCTCTGAAGTGATGCTGCTCCACGAGGTCTTCCTTTTATAGGCGGGAGATGGCGGCCGCGGGGGCGGGGCGAAGGAGCCCCCGCGTGGTGGCGGCGGCGGCGGCGGCGTCGGCGTCGTCGTCGCTCGTCGACGTCGCTTCCGGTGCGCGAACCTTTGGACTACGGTAAGCGGATGGAACAGTGCAAAGCGGGTCGCTGTCGACGCGCGCAACGCACAAAAAGCGTCGCGTGTTCGCGCGAAGCGATCAGTTGCTGGCCACAAACAGCAACTAGCAGTGCAGAGGCCGGAGAATTGTCCTACGGTCAAGGCCTAAACGGGTTATTTTGAGCACGGGGTCAAGTGGCGATGTACTATGGTAAATAAGACCATTTAATTGTTGCATACACTTGAGATATGTACATCTGCAACAACCACTCGTACTATGTGTTGCTACGCTCTAAAGAGTAAGCACTCGTAATACAAGAGGTCTCCCACGTCATTGTTTACCCCACAAGGAAGTACTACGCACTCGATGTAGATGTCTTTAGTGTGTTTTTTACGACATCTTTAAAATTAACGTTCATTTACGTTGTCCAGTATCCACGAAAAAATCCGATGACGTTCCGGATGTGACGAATGGTCACGCGTATAAGGGCACTTCTTTGTTAGGATTATCAGATTTGACAGTACCACGAGTTGTTGCTTGTTTATTGTGGTAGAATGACAGCTAAAAAACCTTTAAAATCGGCCACTCCCATCCAGTGTGACAGTTCTAGGAGACATGTCTAGGTTGTGAACGCGGGTGTGGTTCTCAGCATTCATATCCTAGTGGACTGGCTTACCTGAAAAAGGAAGAGGGATTCAAAGTATTCAGAACACTTCTTGGGATTGGCCTAACCCTTCTTGAAGGCCGCAGGGTAAATATTCCTCCATTTATGGTAACCTCAGGGATTGAACAGCCTCGAAAGGATCTACACCTCACCCACAAGGGTTATCAGCGAATAAGATGTAAGGTGTCGGGACATAGATGGAATTAAATTCTGAGGAAGTTTTAGAATCAATCCTTTGCTTTGGAATCACCACACAGCAATAGTACTATTGCGGCCGAATGTATCATTGAGATTACCCAGGGTAAACCCGTCAACAGCATACAAATTAACCCATGATTAGCATGGCGGTCAGCTCGTTCAGCCCGGATAGTCTCATTGATGCGTCCAGGGTCAGGATATAGTGGCGGAAAGCTGCAGGCCTTTTCGAATATTCAAATTCTCAAATCATTTCCTGGATTCTTTCTGGATTAATCAATATTTGTACCAGGTGCTGAGCATAGTATCTATTACTACAGTGTTCAAAATGCTAGGTTTTGAGGAGCCCTTTCGATCTCAAAGGAGCACACAATCTTCAGTAGGGAGTGCCCAGCCGAAGATTTCCCCCCGTTCGGGGAAGGGTTCCAGGCTATGCTATGGCGGATTTGTGACAGCTTCAGTTTTGTAAATGTCTATGCAGGTCAGAATTTTCACTGAAAATCATTTGTTTGACATTAATTTTGAGGAAACAGTAAGTTCCAACGCCATTTACCCCTTTTTTGTAAACTTACCATTAGTTCATGGATACTTGGGCAGTATCCCAGAAGTTTTCCCGAAAGGTTGTAGGCTTTCCAGGAATTTTCGTTCGATCCAAATGGATGATAATAGTTTTCCCAATAGACTGTGGTGTATCATGCCCACATCACTGTCACTTTTGATGGCTAACTGTATTGAGTTGCTGCGGCAATGTGTGCAAACTTTAGCCTGGAAAATTCGTCCATCGTGGAAGAATGGATTGGTTACCACCCTTTTGAAAGCGTTCATGAATGTCTTCATTTGAATCATCAACATTATGTAGAGTTTTTCTTTTAAAAGAATATAAAAATTCATAATGAATCATTTCCTATTTGCCCGTTTTGTTCCCTGTCCATGTACGGGTAGATAGGCTAAAAGTGTAGGTCCTCCCGGGAACCCGTCAGTATGGAACTCTTCAACGCTCTCCACAAGGAAATGAAAGAATTTCTGGAACATTCGGTCATTATGTGGCATTTTCGTTGCAGTATATCTCGGTGAGGTGCATAATAATCAGCCGAGAAGCCATCTCAAAGAACCCTACCCTGGTGACCCCGAGCACTCCATTGTTCTCCTTGTTTTTTTCACCCCTTGTTTATTTAATTGTCATCATTGAATGAGGGGCTACCAATCATTCATGGCCTTCGGAAAAATCGTCTCACACACACACAACGATGAACGAACGAAAGAAGATGGACACCTGACGAAACAAGTTCCTTCACCACCGTTCACTATCACGCTTTTCCATTCTGCATTTGCACGTATTGCACGCTAGATTTCTTCTTCTTCGTCTTCTTCTCTCTGTTATCTCTCTTTCTCTCACACTTCACCTACGTCAACACTTCACGATTTATCAAAATATTATTGTTACATGGGCGTTCTATTCAAATGCTAGCCGATCATCCGCTGCTAATCCTCGATTGATACACAGATACTCAGCGAAGGTCATAACACTATTACGATTCCGTTTAGGATCCATTACCACGTGAGAGTTGGTGAGTATACGCGAATTGTAAACTGGCATTTTCGAGGTCAAAATCGTCTGTATACGGACTGGTCAACGACTTTGACCCTAAACCAGCAGGATTAGCGAAATCATGGCGAGGTCTTCGCGTCACGGGAAAACAATGGTTGGGATTGCGTGGGTAGCCTAGTGGTGCTGAGCATACAGGGATGGAAAATTCCTAAGGCAGGGGTTCTTCAAGGTGGTCTGGGAGGTTTCTGAGGGATATTTCCGGCGCAGAAAGGCTATTGACCAACTGTTTTTTCACGTTGAAAATAGCCGAAATGTGTATTTGGGGTGCTCCTTAGAACTTTGGGAAAGCCTCAGCAACATCTTACCTGACCTACTGGTAGGATAACCGTAATTTAGGGAAGGCAGCCAGCATGGATGCCCCCCCCCCCACCTCTCCAAAAAATTTCTTAGACCATTTTTCTTCTAAGATTGTCTCTGAAGCTTCTCTAAAAAATGAGTTGACAAGCCTTCAAACACCCTTTATATGCAGAACTGTGCAGAAGGCCATGAACATTCCCGGCAAGATTGTGATTGGTGTCAAGAAAAAGCCAGCTACTTCCCTGTGCAATAATTGTTGTACCTCGTCGTTCTAATGGTTATTTTATGACTTCCGCGTTTGCGCAAAAAATTCTTCATTGCGAGAGGGAAAACGAAGGGTAATCTTAGAAATACTCATCGTGTTCCAAGAATTTCTGGTTTTTTTTTTTATCCTTTGCTGGAATAGAAGGCTTTCCCGATTGGGTACAGGATTTTCCTGGCTTTGATGAAATGCTAGGACTGAATGCAACGATTTTTGTTTGAAGAACTCATCCACACCTGACCCTCGTTGAGGTACGCAAGCTTCTCTCCAGGAAGGATCGTGAATTCCATTATTAACAAAAAATTTGTAGAGCTCACTCCTTCCATTCCCATTCGCTTTGAGATCCATATTCCAATTAACCGGAGATTCTAGTAATTCTACCCTGAAAATCCCAGCCGTCCGGTCCTCAATTTTTTTTGAAGGAGCACCCACTTCTCCCTCTCTTGCCCCTTTTTCCTCTTTTTGCGATAAACCCCTGGTATAATAGCTAACCCCTAAGTTAAGGAGTGCATCTGAATCCCCAAAATGTTACGTGATGGAGCACAATGCACAACATGACCAATAAATAAGCTACGTAAGCAAAAACAAAGTAGTAAACGAATGAACAAACATATGAACAAACAACTAAGAATGTAATTGAGGTATTTTCCTCATAACTCGTCCTAAAATCAATTGCTTCCTTGGATCGTTACGCCTGTTTATACCAGGGTCGTGCGAAAAGGGGTTCTAACTAATTAGTCCCAATTAGTCGAGGTCTTTCATTAGTTCTTTCTTTCTCTTTCTCGACTCTTGCGGCTTTCAAAAATACATTTTATGTTTTCCTTTCCTTCAACGTTAGTTAGCCAAACTTCTGCCCGTCCACGCACTGAAAAACACGTCTTGCAGAAGCAAACGGGGTCTCGTTCTCGTGTTTAGCCAGTTTCTTTTCCCTCCGCTGCAACCTCGAACACCACGGCAATCTCCCGTCCGGCCACTTCCTGGAGAAGTTTGCGGTTGCGGGAATACGAATTCTGGCTCAGGGTCATCAGGATTTAGCTTTTACTTACAGCAACATTTGCGGTTCTGAACCTCATTACGTTTTGGTCCTCTGCAGCAAAATTCACTAGTGTCCTTGAGAATCTCTTGAAGCTCCCGATTTCCGAAAATGAATTAGTTCTCTTCTCTGAGATACGTAGGTAATTTCCATGCGAGCTGCCCACTTCCGTAAGTGCTGGAAAGTAGTGGCAAAAATATTGGGAGACCCGGAGGAAAGAAGATATAGGGAAATTTTTTATCTCAGATTAAAAAGGCTCTAACGATCTCTCTTCTTGTGGAAGTTTATGAACCCCCTGCAGGGTGTGAGAGTGGCAGACCAACGAAAAAATGCTCCGGCGCTAATTTTCTGTCCTAAGGATACATTATCTGAGCGTCTTCGGAAGCTTACCACCCGCGTGCGTAGCGTCAGGCCGTTGTGCCTATTTGAGCTTGGTTAAAAAGAGCCAAACACGGTTCGAAAGGTGTCCCTAGCTCACTCTGTTCCCTTATTAGTCATCTTAGATTAAAGCTGAAGTGTCCTTCCTGGAAAAAGACCGGAAACAGTGGGTTCCTTTACAGTACTTTACCAGAGCCTGACGCGCGCGGGTGGCATGTGTCCGATAATCCTGAAGGGTTTCCCCCAGTGATTTAATGTGCATGGATTAGGAAAAAATCACGGAATTTAGGACTAAAATAGGGCTTACGAGAATTAGATATAGGTTATGGACGTACAGTTAACGTCAACGAGTGTTCAGCTGATTGTGGCCCAAAAAAGTCCTGCTTGGCAGCTTACATGGTGAGCGATTGGTGGAATAGTTCCTATTCCTTTTGTTTGACACATGCTGAAATTCTTATGTAGACGATGAGCCGCTTGTTGGGGTAGATTATATTTGTTCCTTACTTTCCAGGCTCTGACGAAGACGAGGAAGCCGATGCGTTAGCCGAATAAAGCACTTTATCAATCCTGGTTATGGCTCGGAAGAACAAACTTAGAGATAATTTGACTTTTTCGGCACTTGTCCACGAAAAATACTTTTTCCTTGATCCCAGGGATACGCGCAGCATATTTTTCCTGACTCAGATCGGGTCTCATCAACGATTGGTCACCGGGAAGCTTTTCTTTTGGCCGCATCAGCGTCTCACCTATAGTACACCTTCTTTCATGCCCCGCTTCCGTCGCGCCGCGCGGATTAACGCGCGGACGCGACGTCGGTTGGGCAGGTGTGGGCGCGAGCGAGCGAGCGAGCGACAAAAAACCACAGAACGCTCATTTCCGCCGACATCAACCGAGCGGCGTCGCGCACTTTGTACACCTTAAAAGGACATGCTGCTTTTTTGCGCGGCTCGGGGCGCAGCACATGGACATAGCCCCCTCTTGAGGCAACTTTTTGCAATACGATCCTCGTAACTGACACTGACATCTGTCATAAATTTATTACCCGACTCCAATGGATCGTTTTTTGTGGCGATTTAGTGTTACGCCATATTTACAGAGCTCATCTATATTGCTGCAAAGATTTCCGGCTGAAAAACCGCACTATCAGCGGAAATCCCGTTTTCCGACGCTAGACACTTCGGCGACGGTGTGGTGGTGGAAAAAACGCCAGCGGATGGACGTATCACACCCAGTGCCTGGCGACAATTCTTCATATAGAATTTTTCCTAGGACGATTCTGGAAGCGGCGATGGAAACAAACTGTTAGAAAACTGTCACTGTTAGAAAACTACTGTTGCAGAATAGCGAGTTCGCCGAATGATAGGCTCACTAAATATAACAAATGAGTTGGTTTCTGCCAAGAGAATCATTCATGATTAGCGTCACAATAGGAGATCAGACAACAGCGTTACTGTATACATGTATACCAAGGATATCAGGATTTCCTGCCGCATGGCTCACATTTTCTCACCGGTTTCACAACCATTGGCCAAATCTCCTGGTAGAGGCAGCTTCGAGGGCAATTTCCTGGTCTCAGACAGCTGTGTTATGTCAAAAGCCTAGAAGAAGAACAAGAAATCATACCCCGTTCATGAAGATGAAGTGTTTACCTACTAGTACATAGAGCTTACTGGGATGGCATTTAAACCTCATTCCGATACCCGTTCCTCAACCTAGTTCTGCATTGAACTGTCGGCTTTTCTTCAACTGTCTCTTACCCTTTGGGTCTTTCCATCTCTACTCCGTGTATAGCCTACTCTTCTCACTGGTCTATACAGTGGGCGCCGATGGCGGTGGCCCATTCACGGCCTTGAAAAGCACGCGGGTGCGACCGCGCCGCTCACGGTGGAATCAGTGGCAAATCTGGGCTTCCTCGGTAGTTGTTCATCATATTTGATGTTAGCTAAAATGAGAACCAACTGACTATGAAGAACATCCCATAGCTTGTTGTCCTGGAGGGGATTCCTACTCGAGCGGCGCGGTTGCGCCGCGTGCTTTCCGAAGCCGCAGAAGGGCCACCACCATCGACGCTCACTGTACATGCAGTATTATTACCTAGTGGACAAATTCGAGTGGACAAATTCGATTCCTAGTATTGCCCTTGTACCAAAGGAGGCACATTATTGTTCCTTTGCAGGTTCGGTTCAATCGGGATGAGAAGAATCAGCAAAACGTCGACGTCATGGCCAGTCATGTCGTATTAAACGTGTTCATCTAAGTATCCGGTCAGTTCTCCAAGCAGGTCGGTTGATTTTCGTTAGACCATGGTTACTTCTCTAACTATGACCGCATTTCACTGCATAGAAACCTGCAAAGAATAACTAAAGGAGAAATAAACCTAATGTAGACGGAGCGATACGATGATAACAGAACCACTGGGTTATTTCTCTTGGTTTATGAACTTGTTAGCCGAACACAAGGTTGTCATTAATATCCTAATGAAACATTGGTGAATAAAGGATCTTACTGATATTCTTGTGTCCAGCTAACAAATTCATAAATAATACTGGTGTGCCATGCCGATGTACGAAGGCGACCGGACTTGGGAACTGATATTCCGGGTTTGGGGCTGTGATAGCTTTACAAGAATAAGCCCCAGCAAAAGATTTTCTTGCCCTTAAATCAAAACGAAAACCCTCTTGAGAAGCAATATGTGGTGAGATTTTCTCTGAAAGGATAGCATAGGCTGGCAGCTGCTCGACCTGGTAAATCGGTGAACAGTGCGCGTAGATGGAGGTGCGCTATTCGCGGGCTCGGTAACACGCGCCGCTGCCGCGTCGCTAGCGCTGGTATCTACGTATAAGAGCAAATTAGCGGTTTTTTGTAAGTTTTTCGTCCTACTTGGAGTGAACAATCAAGAAAAGTAATTAGGTATAGGAAACCCTACGGTTTGCTTCCGACGACTAGCGCAAGCGGTGCGGTTGCGTCGCGTGCTTCCCGAGTCCGCGAAAAACGCAGCTCCATCGACGCTCGCAGCATGCACATCAGGGGACACATGCATAATTGAAATTACCTAGAGTAAAGGCGTTGACGTCGTTGCTAATAATGTGTAGGCTTACGTGGTGTTGTCACGTTTACCCTGGGTGATCCCACTAACACATGTGGCCCCAGTTTTCCTGGCACTACTCTTCCCATTCCTTAGCGGGCTTTATGCCACTTTTTTTTCGAACGAACCCCATTTCTATTTCCATTCTTGCTACGGAATCTTAGTGGCTCTGGGATACCATGTGCTGGGACTTGTGCTGGGATTCATTGACGTTTCCGGGAAGGTTCTAAGCTTCCCGAGCTCATTGTGAGTGGACGATTTTCTCGAGCAAAATGTAATGTACATACTGTCCTGTTCTGGCTACCAGTTGTCATCCCAGATTGAAACAAGTTGTTAAGGGTAGGTCCACTCATTTCTGCCTGGAGAACACGTCCAGCTTAGGTCACCCCTATCTGCTAGACGTTCACGAATTCCGTCTCTGATACCTATAATACTGAATTCCTGTCTCTTCTAAACTATGGTTTCTCCATATACAGCAGTTTATCACATTTTCGGTGGAAACTTGCGCAATTCACCAATGCTCACAATTTCAAGTCAAGAACGACGCTATAAAAGCTGGTCAAATTGCAGCGCCTGCAGATGAGGCGCCGGCAAAACCACCTACTTGAAAGAGTGTGTGAAGTGCGCGGCGAGTTCTTTCCGCTAATGTCCTCCAAAGATCAACTCGTCCGAGGTTCTCTACAAGCCGCCATGGCTAGACAATCAGGGGGATAAATTTCTCCTCAAGGTTTCGCGTGTAGTAGTATCGTTCAGTAAAAAGCGCCTGGCATTCGGCCAAGAGCTTCTGACAGCTCTGGTCCAAGTTATTGCCTTTTTGTTAAATTTGAAAAGTTGAAATTTAGTGGAGCAGAATCCTACAAGCATCTGGCTCAAACTACTCCAGGTAAAGTGAAAATTCCCAACCTCCGATGAATTTTCCGTCTCACACGGTCATCTCAGGCGATTATCTTGATTTCATTCTCCGAATTCTTATGGTTTTTTAGTGCTTTTGAACACAGCGGAGGGAAAATCTCTAAAAAATCTACTGTGAAGAAGAAAAAGTGAAGCAGTTGATTTTGCAAAGATAGTGAACAGGTTTTTTGAAATCCTAAAAAACCCTCATCAACTGTCTTTTGCAAAAATGATCCTCCGAAAAACCTGGGGGCAGATACGAGAATAGCTGGGGAAAAGATGTAAGAAGTTGTCGAACAGCAATAGAACGTTCTCGAACATAAAGTTTTTTTTTTTTGAATTGTTGAGTCATGCTATCCTTGAAGAACATGTGGGATTTCTAATAGTCCACAGCCACGCTTTTTTTTTGGAATTCTCTTCTCATTACCAAATGATCCACGATGCAATCCTTGTCGAAAAGATAGACGTAGTACGCGTGCGGTTTCATAGTGTTGCGGCTGCAGAATCGCGGCGGGACCTACTGGACTCTCTCACGTGAAACATACTCTCTCAGCATCTCTCGCTCAGGTCCCGCAACGGTTCTGCAGCCACAGAATCCGTCTATCTTTTTGAGAAGGAGTGTACGTTTGGCTTTCAACAATGGCTGTTTATCCATCAGTGAACCTAGAGTATGGAAATTTGTATTTGGAAGGGCCAACGGACTTGAACGCTGTGATTGGTCAGTTCATCCGGCTGACCAATAGCGAAACTTATATTCAAGGACATTGTGGGCATAGGCCTAAAGATGTGTCTTTAAGGCGGTGTTGGTGTTGAACCAAACCGATCCAGCTGGAGTGCCTGTAAACCACTCAAACTCTATGTAGATAATTTTCACATGTTGACTCTTCGGAGAGGTTTCGAGGGGAAGTCCATCTGTATTACCTGTATTCCCGTTGTCCTTTGAGTTACCCGAAAGGACGCCAGTGATCCTAGAATTTTTCCGATTGCATGCCAGGGCAAGGATTCATGAAGGCAAAACCAAGCAAAACCAGGTTAGCAAAACAACTATTGCATCATGCTTCTCTCAACGTTACGCAATCTACAGGGTGCGGCATAAATACTGTGTCACACTCATTTGTTAATAACTTTCTTCGGAAAAGCGGAAACTCTAATTGCTCTCCAATATTATTTACTTGAAGCCTTACAAATCAAATTTATTTGGGAATACATAACATGCTCTCCTTCTGCCTCCCTGGCAGTGGCTAGAGTTAAGGGAAGCAAAACCGTTGTGGCCCGCAGACAACCTCGGGGAATTTTTTCATCCTTCTGCCCTATAAGCGATCCCACAATTATGGCGCCAGTGGGTTACTGAGCGCATATCCACGTCTTCATGATGACCAATTGGCACATCCATACCATCGATGTCAATAAAATTTGAACGCCATTCCTCTGTCAGGATGAGTTCGTGAAGTTGAGGCAACAGTGGTCACTTTTTGATCTGCGCCTCATTTCTTGGAGCACTGTTATCCTAGCGGAGCCATATTGCATGGGTGAACTATCAGCTATACCTGCTTTACAAAAATATCCTAGTGCTTTAACAAGGAGCTGTTCCTGCATCCCTTGTTCAGCGTAAACTTCGAGCATGAGGTCACTCTGTGAAACATCAGCTTCAATGATGATAAGGGCCAAATGAGACCAGCAAGAAAGATCCTTCTTACTCCACCTGATGTCCTGGGGGACTGCGCATGCACAGAGCAATTTTCACTAATAAAGCTCTGCTCCGCCTTGAACCGTAGATGAACGTTCCAAGGTGCCCATCTCTTACGGCCCTCTCACGGTCCTCCCAAGAAGCACAACTAAATTCTGCTTCTCTCATGATAATGCGCATCGTCGGTGACATGCTTCCCCTGGTGCTTGTAGTGTTCTGTCCGGACCTCCTCCCTGACCAGTGTATTCATTGCCTTCTATAAAGATTATCACTTTATGTGCATCTAATCTTTGTTTCTCGCATTTTGGCATGGTATTCGTTTCCTGTGGATTTTTCTAATATGTGGAAATGCGACCTTTGTGTGGCATGCAGGTGAAATTAGCCCTTCAACAGCAGAGCATTGTAGTGCAAATTGGACGGTGCAGTGATGTTGCTGCCAATGGTAATCGACCAAGAAGCAAGATTGTACGATTGGGCTTCATAACATGATCTCAACTCTTTTCAAATTCGGACGGGTTATAATGTGGAAGGTTGGTCTGCGGTTATGAAACCCGGAGGTAATATAGAGGAAGGGGTGACAATACTAGAGGCATAATCCAGGCTGGAGAGCTTCATCTTATTGGGGACGGATCTAGCGACAAAATTTGACACAGTATTTATGCCGCACCCTGTATAGGATAACCAATCACACTAGCCATCGTTGGTTTGCATGGGAAGCGTTTCATGAATCCCAGCCCATAATGCCAAATGAGGTTTGTCAGCATGAAGTGCTTGAAGAGGGGACGGTATGCATGATTATTTCAGCCTTTGCGAACGTTGCCCACCGGTACAGCTTCACCACAGGTAATAGTAAACCATTCGCGGTTAACATCAACGGCTCAGTTTATCGCGACACGATGGCTATTGCCGAATTGCACGTAATAGCACGATTTTTTCTCGCGTCGCGCTCTGCGTCGCATTGTGTCGCGGATGGCCATTTGTGGAGCGACCGGAAGCGAAACTGGACAACCTGTGGTGTGATGATGACGCTGATGGGGTGTGTATGTTTTTCTTTCGCGTCGACGCCACACAACGAACGCGCGGACAAGACAAAACGAAATGGCGCAACGTTCGCGCGCGTCCGTTCATCATCGCGCTGCTGCGCTGCAGCCGACGACAGACGCTGCACTGAAAATATTTATGATCCATTAGTTGAGAAGTTTACTGTTTACTGGACTTTCTGAGACAAGAATATGATCTCACATTAGAGCCAGTTTTACTTCTTGAAATGGTGAAGTCGTAAAAATTAGCAGCTATTTGGGAAAACTAGATGACAGCGCTGTCCAAAAGTCAGTCGCCGTTTGAATTTCTTGGCCGGGAAGTTCATAACTAGGGAATCAGAGTCATCAAACGGAAAGCCAAAGGTATGTCGTAAGCCATGCCTGTACACATGTCCAGAGTTTTTATGAAGCCACCACCAATGTTCGGCTGTGAGATTTTTGCCCCAGCCTAACCCAAAAAAAGTTCAAAACTTTTTTTGGGTTAGTCTGGGGCACAGAATCGAATTTTGTGCCACAAATCATCAAAACTGCGGAAATTCATGACTTCACGAGCGTGAGGTAGTAAGAGACTGCAGACGAGTTGTTACTGAGATCGCTTTGCGTACGACCTCACACCTCCAGTAATGCTCATTTTACTATAAATGAATTGTAAAAGGGTGAAGAGATTGGCACAGATCTCTTGCAGGTTATTTACGATTCCATTTCGATCCAGAATCGTAATAGGATTTGAATCCGCATGCGTGCTATAGAATGGTTTCACGATATTTACAAGTAAGCCCCGTCATCCCGGAGCAATCTGCCCCCTGATGCATCACTAAGATTACCCGGGGTAAACCTGCTGAGACCCTCGTTAGCGATAGGTTTTTTAAAGTCTGAGGCCGTATGTATCATTGAGACTATCCGGGGTAAACCTGTTGAAGCTTGAATATGAGGCCGTATGCTTCACTGAGATTACCCGGGGTAAACCTGCTGATGCCCATTTTAGCGATAGGTAAATCTGAGGCCGTAGGCATCATTGAGATTAGCCGGGGTAAGCCTGCTGACGCACATATTAGCGATAGCTAAATCTGAGGCCGCATGCATCATTAAGATTACCCTGGGTAACCATGTTGACACCCATGTTAGCGATAGGTAAGTCTGAGACCGTATGCATCATTGAAATTACCCGAAGTAAGCCTGCTGACGCACATATTGGCGATAGCTAAATCTGAGGCCGTATGTATCATTGAGACTATCCGGGGTAAACTTGTTGACGTCCATGTTAACGATAGGTAAATCTGAAGTCTTAAGCATCACTGAGATTAGCCAGGGTAATAGCTTACCCTCATGTAAGCGATAGGTAAATCTGAGGCCGTATGCATATCTGAGATTACCCGGGGTGAACCTGCTGACGTCCATGCTAGCGATAGGTAAATCTGCCGTCGTATGCATTACTGAGATTGTCTGGTGTAAACGTGTTGACACCACACAGATTTACCCATTATCAAAGGCGTCGACAAGTTCACTCCGGGTAATCTCAATGATTCATCCAGAGCCTGGAGGTGTTAAAGCATCTACTCCGGGTAATCACGATGATGCACTCTGATAACGTCTTTCGTGGGGCAAAATGCCTTATACGAGTCACCACCTCATTTCGGCGAAGCCATGTTCTTTGCTCATGACCTCTCGCCTCCGGGAATAGTAAGAGTGAAGTAACCACTGGTATCGGTTCGCTGACCCAGGACATGGGACTGGATGCACCACTGAAACTACCTATGGCCAATGTGTCAACGCACCCAAACTCACTCTTTACCTGCCACCCATTATCACGTTTCCCCATAGATGATGTTGTCTCTACTCATCTGCTACCCATGCGTGATCATACCCATGGGTATGAGAATAACCATCTTTCCAATGATGCATCAGCACCTAGCATAAATACCCTACGCTACTGGCAAATATGTAGATTCACAGCCATGATGTCGTCGATGTGGTGTGGTCAATGAAAGTCGGTGCAGTGCAACTGCAACTTACTCAAGGACAGGAAAACTCGTAAAAAGTCCATCTTTGATGGATCGCTTAGCACTCTTTTCTGTAGTTTTTCCTTACTTGTTATGGAGTAGATGCACTTCGCTTACGTTCGTGCAATAACCACGTAAACATTCAAAAAATAAGTTCTTTTGTTGTCACTCAACGATATGAAAAAAGAAATGGAAAATGTGACCAAGCCATTTCGACGCCACTTTCTTCTCTTCTCCATAGGGTGTACTTTAGCCGTAGCGATGGCTGCATTAGGTCAAACAGGATTGGTGATAGGATTAGCCAAAATCTGTTTCTGAGGCTGAAGATACTGCCCCCGTTTCTATCCCAATTTTTAGAGAACTATTTCCTTCTATGATTTTTCTTCCTTACGGAGTGCCACAACTCTCGAACCACTCCTCTAGTTAGACCTCATCAGAGCGGTAATGAAAGTTTTCGATTCCAGGAAATGCTTGAGGGGCAACAAAGCACAGGATTGTCCATAATATGCATAGTTGGATATTAATGCAACAGAAAGTTACAAAACAATCAAGAATTCCCTACATCCTCTAAGGAAAATCCATCCCCCTGCTAGGATCGACGAGCTTACACCCACTACTGTGCGGGAGGTCGTTCAGTTCACTTCAGATGAAACAATGCGTTCCCCAGATCCTAAGACGATTACGAAATAGCTTTTTGCCATCGCGGAGTTTTTACCGCTCGTTCGAATGGCATGACTTCGCACTTCATCCATTCTGCTATTTGTAATGTTGACGTTCGTGTCGCATCATTAGAACTAGAATGGCCTCCTACGCCTCGATTTCCATATCACGTGCGGGTCAAGAATGAAGACTCCTCCGCATCGTATCCACACCCACGCAGTAATAAAGTAAAGGAGTTGAGGGTGGCTGCACGACTGAGTTTACCTTTGTGGAGGTCATTGAGAGGGAGAGGTCAACCACTTCAGATCCAGAAATTTACTATAAACTTCAGAACCAGGAATTTGCTATCGTGATTAGCAAAGATAGTCTTGATGTTCTTGTTCTTGTCGATTAACACTAACATTTAGTAATTCTTGGTTTTAATCCAGGGAATTCCGCGATCGAGCGTTCACCACGTTCTTTGAAAAGAGAATGTTCCAGAACTGAGCTAACTCGTACTCAAGTGGTAGCGAGCAATCTACTGAGCAGCAGCCATGGAGGCTAGGAATTAATTGTCAGTACGAGGTAGACGAAAATCCCGTTGGAGAAAGAGTACGACCTCATCTTTCATCTGAGGCACTACCTCTTTTCAACATTGTTGACGAGACTTATTATAGACTCAATCAAAATACAAGGTTTGCGATAACTTTTATGTTCTTTGCTGTTTAAACCCGGGCATCGCAGTACCAATTCATACTGCTTCTGCGCTGACCAAGTTGTTAGGTGGAACTTTTATTAGGTTGGTACAGATGAAATGCCGCTTTGCTCGTGAGGTACCCATTGACCGCACCTGCTCGACCTTCCAACTGCATGTAGGCACCTCATAATTGTTGGGTGACTGCACCCAAACCTATTCGCCAAAACCCTTGTGGTCTGACTGGAATCGTCTTCGTTTGCTTGCTTTAGCTGCTCCATGTCAACCCACCGATAGATGCCTACCGCGTGCGTCGTCTTCACTTCTTTAACTGCCGCTTACTGATGACGTCCTGCCCAAAAGCATCGCACAGGTCTCGATGAGATTCGGCCGCTGTCTTGCCTCTTTTGAAATCGTAGAACAAACAGTATCGAATGCAACTCTTGGGAGCTGCTATTTCCCAAACTCTCAAGGACCAGGAATTGACCGCCGGGACCAATTTCTTCACAACAGCACTTATAGCTACCCTGAAACGGGAATTATTCTGTAGCAATAACTACCAAAACCCAACCGACATGTCTACCAATCTAATATTTTCTACGGCCTGACGTTTCGACGGGAACGCCCTCCTCAGGCTACAGGGGCCACCGATTTAGCGGGTTATTCGGTATATTTATTCCGATTCATGACTGTCACTCGTCCTGAAGAGGACGTTCGTATCGAAACTTTATGCCGTTGAAAATAAATGTTCCACCTAACAACTTGGTCGGCGCAGAAGCAAAGTATGAATTATAATGTTTAGGGCCGGCAGTATAAGCAATAACAGTTTCGAGGCGCAGGCATCTACTAGGAAGACCCTAGAAGCATTCTGAATTTGCAAGCGGGACCTCGGAATGAATAGCAGGAATTTATTTATTTATTTATTTATTTATTTGTCGCACGAGTGAACGAAAAAACAAGCTGTTCCAAACAAAAAAGGAAGAAGCAAGAACAAACTAACAGAGAAAACTAACATGGTCAAGCATGTGGGTGTTGTCAAGCATGGTCTTTGTTCTGTCCAAGCCGTTTTCCTAGCATGAAAAACCTGACATATGGTAAACTGTGTGATAAATTGTGTGGTAACAGAGAAGTGCCAAGCGTTTTTCTTTGCCACTCTCAAGGAAGAGGGGAAAAGACACAAAATTTGCGCTTTGTCCAAGTTGTCAATTTTTGTACCCCTATATAAATGAGCATTTGGCGATAACTATTGATCTAATGCCTTTTCTATCATTACGCGAATTATCATACTCTATATATATTGCAGAAAATTTGTGACTTTGTGCGTGCGTGCACACCATTGAGGGGGCCCAAGTAGCGGTGAGCGGTGGAATCACTGATTCCACAGGGA
>JARK01001340.1:2230776-2282604 GCA_000688135.1 Ancylostoma ceylanicum | reverse complement strand
CCCTATAAACATATGCAATTCCAATGGTCATTTGCGCTGTATCGGTTACATTCAAACATTGATAGCCCACATGGCCAACGAAGGAGAATCACATTGTGGAGACGGAAGACGGCCACCTCTAACGGATTTGGGCAATTTTCAGGAGATCGTTGGCTCTACATGGGTGAATATTGATTCGTATCTTTCAGAAGGTTCTTCAGGGTTTTTTTATATGATGTAAAGTATGCGAGCGAAGCAAGCATCAACAGAAGTCTGAAAGTCCGGCGTTAGCCGGACGGACAGACTGGTAACTAAGATTACAAAGACTATTTAAGCTCAATAACAAAATCAGCTACTGTTTGTTTCACCAATCTTTCGTATTGGACGAAGTTCAAGATGGGATAAGCTCCTTCACGTTGTATTGGTTGGCTCACGTCCAATATGATAAGGAATATGATGACGACGCGGGATATACCTCTTCTTGGACCTTGTCCAATATGCAAGATTAGGGAAATAGGCAGTAATTTGTCCCTGTTTGCTCTCTTGTAACGGTCTATTCCTATTACTAAAATAACATAACTTTGGATCGATCAAGGTCAATTTTGTATTGCACTATGGAGCTTGTTTCCGTGCAAAATTTTCCTAGAAACCCTAGAAAGTTGTTGTACTGCACGTGCGGTAATTTTATGGAGAAAAAACTCTTTTGATGACTCCGACAACAATCGCGTTAGCAAAAATTTTAAGTGCACGTGCAGGAACTGAAGGTTACGAGTTGCACAAATTTGTTGCTTTCCAGTTTTCAAATAAAGTAAAATGCTATGTCAATTTCATGTATGATTCATGCGCTCACCCTGGAAAAAAATTCATGCGGTGGACGGGAACTGATTGAGGAAGTAGAAAAGGTAACAGAGTCTCTGCGCTGCATTCCCTGTTGTCCCACCCAAAAAGGATATAAAGTGACTTGAGCCTGAGAAGTCGAATTCTATCGCTGTTTGTCTTCCGAACTGCTTTTCAACTCGACGTAATTCAACCCGTTTAATATTAGGGTGTCAAATTGGAAATGCGTGTTTTGCATGGAACAAGTTAATTTTCAAGAACAAAGCTAGAACACCCCAGTCCAAGTTCAATGCAGAATTAGTATTGCTGAACCTTGGACATCTTCCACGCAGAGAGTGAGTGCTCTCCTGTGGGATGTCGCAGCGCCATGACCTTAAATAGCGGTTCACCTAAATTTTGATTTCGTCGCAGTTTTGGAATTTTTCTCTTTCATGTAAGGATTGAATTACGCAAGCAAGTAGTCGACGGATAACGCAAAGTCTGGGCCGTTTGGCGGTCCTAAGTGCGAGTTCCGATTCCTGATCTAAAGAACACGACAGTCAAGGAGTCGATTTGCAGTCGCTTTTTTGGTTCAGTTACCCAACTTTGGGGCCATTTCCGAGTAACCTATTGTCTCATGGATTTGATCAGTTGATATGACAAAAATTCTCTCGATTCTTTAAGTGATCTGTGGTGGTGTTCCGCTGCGGTTTCACGCTTTTCAACAACACAAAACCCTGGGCACGGAAATTCTGAAATTTTGGTCGGTCTCTTTATAAATTCCTTCAAAAAAATAAAGGAGGAAGAAATGTTCGATAGCCCGCATGCGAACAAAATACTCCGTGAATTGCTCTTTCAGGAGGTATCAAAACTTTGACAGAAAACGATCGGCAACGCGTTCTTTAAGACGTCGAAACTTCAGCGCGCATTCCACATTCAACACCCTTATATGTAGATCTGGAAACAACCTCACAGGAAGAGGAGAATTTCGCTCTCACTTTGGAAACCGAAAGAGAGTGAGAGAGAGACATTAAATCCCTGACCTGTCATGAAGGTGTGCCAGTACTGAGACCTGCTTCTATTGTGATTCAGTTGAAGCTTGAATGACCACCAAAACTTTTTGCTCGAATACTATGGAAAAGGAAAAATCGCATTAGGAGTATTTCAAGTTCAAAAGAGATATAGGCGTTGTTCATGCTTGCCACGCGTTAAAGTTGGCGCGTCGATACATGACACAATATAGCGAGGGAGAAGATAATTCTTGTCGAGTAAGGAATATGCTTAGTTTGGTCGTCACGACTCCCGCGCGAACGAACTACGTTTTCATTCTCGCTGCACCTAGACAACGCAAAAACTTCGTGAAGTTCTGCTATGATGCGTCAACATTGAAGCGCCGCAAGAAAAACGCCATATTCGGTATCGAAGACACCAACCACCTTCACCGAGCGAGTGTTTTTTATGAAGGCCTGAGAACGGCTCTAGAGGTATCATGTGATCTACTTGGACATTCTACTTTTCAGATGTGCCATTTTATTCAGACAGTACTGCTTAAAGAACTAAATCGCTCCATCCATTTTGAAACTCTTTCTCCATGCACCAGATTGTTTTTAACACAAAAAAACAACAACAAATACGTATATTAAATCTCAACGAATTTTCATTATTTTTTTATTGTACCACATCGCTTTACATTGATCGGTGTTGTAAATTCTGTGGACCTCGACATCAAGGTGCTCATGCTCATATTTACGAGAAAGCTCCATTTCCAAATTCATCGATGGATCCCTCTGATCGAATACTTTATCATCCTCTCTCTATCGTGCGCATTGTTAATGATCTGTAAGGATGAAAATTCACTTACTCCCCTCGAAGTCACTTGATTACAGCTCAGTAGATCTACAAACAGACTGTATGGTACAGGAACTGAGGTAGTTAGGAGGCTCATGCAGTGAATCACTGGTGTTGGCGTAGTCAGAGATGAAAGCAGCTGTTTCAGGGAGCGAAAGAACGACACCGCGCACAAAACTTGAACCAGAGGAGAGCGAGAAGGGCGGAGGGCGACGACTGGTACTCCTCACACCTCCGATCCAATCCTTTCATTCACAGGTTCAGTTCATAACCTTCGATATCCGCAACTTCTGTTTCCTGGTACATCGCTCAATAAATCTGTTGTACTGCAACTCTATCTCAGTCATCATTATCCGTGAGGTCGGACATATTCATAACTACATATGTATAGTTGCTAACCTTGAGGCTCATTCTGATGTCTATCTGATATTGATGTGGGTTTTTCTCGGAAGAAATCACAACATTAGTGCAGGGCATGAATTCCCCGAGATTTCATCGAAATTTGTATCTGCCTACGTCATAGTATGCACGAAGCATACCATTTGGTGGTGAAGCCGCAGACTGAGTCGCCGACGAATGTAAAATCCTTAAAAGCAGAGTCTCCCCTCATTTTCGATTCTTAGAGATAATTAAACGACTACAGCTTGACAACTAGCTTGATCCGCTGGTTCCAGCGATATGCAGTGATAAAAGAACTCCTGTATACAATACTTTGTTCATATTAGTTCGCACAGCGCTGACACCGCGATCGAGTACAGTTTTATCACTTTTCGACTCCACCCCCGCAAACTGTTCATTGACATTGATCTTCTCGCTCTGCGACGTGTTTTCTCGTCGAAATAAAGTTTTGCGAAGCGGTGATAAAGTTTGCAACAACGACTTGTTTGCACGGTAATTACTGCTCGTAAAAGTCGAAGCGGATTCTGATGCCGAATTTATGATCGGAAGTTGGAAGCGTCGACGCATGCAATGATAATGAATAGTCGTTCTCGTACAGTGCACTAAAAAGCATTGTGAAAAGGAACTCCTTTATCTGGACCGTGTCCACCCTTACGAGCTTACTCGGCTTTCTCTTGCTTGGCTGTCAGAAGGTTCTTTTGACGGTTTTTAGGCTTATGCGTTTCGTCATTTTACCAGTTTCTTTTATGCCTGAAAGGGCAATATATTACTTGCTTTTTGATCAAACGCCGCTTCAATTTCGAACAATTCCTTGACCTATTTTGCATGTGCTTACTGACTCACCGTATAAAGCGAAGGATCTAAGCCAGGATCTCGCTCGGAGAATGAATGTGGAAGGAATCATCACCTACTGCTATTATTTTTTTCGCGCAGCCGTGGGTGTATTACAAAAATAAATAAATAGAAAATGAGACTACTATGCTTAACCATGTAACCCCCCGACGATTGAAACTTACTGCGTCCATTTCCAGTGAGGACTACTGCTCCCTGCACGTCCAATTCTAGTCAGGCTGCTCTGTCATACTGTTTGCACTGTTCATGTCGCAGAAATAATTAATTCCAACGAACTGAATATAGAACTCTTCGCAACTTTGCCTTTTTTAGGGTCAAGATGTAAAGTGGGAAGAACTAGACACTTTTGAGAAGGTGTCTCCTTTTGATTTCACTTTTACTGCGGAAGTGGTGATGGATGTCAAAGTGGATTTGCAATTTGTCAACAATAGGACTTTTTCTTCAACCGTTGAATGCAGGAATGGTGCATTGTTATCAAACAGGAAATCACAAGTGCCCAATAGAGTTTCCGAGTGCTCCGCAACTCCGGGACTACGACTCATCGAAGCCAAGCGAAACCAAGCCAGCAGGCCAGCTTTCAGTTTTTGCGTGTCTTAGCATTACCCTAGTCGATAGGATGACCAATAATCATCGATGATCGACGGTAATCGTTTCAGGTTTTGCTCGGTAATTGTTTCATGAATCACAAAGTGGCGGGCACCCCAGCACAGAAATTAATACAGTGGGCGTCAATGGCGGTGACCCGTCTGCGGCCTCAAACAGAACGCAGCGCGACCGCGCCGCTCGAGTAAGAATCCTTTCCGGGACATCAAATTATGGGTTTTTCTTGCTAATCACTTACTTTTCTTATTAGTTATCATCAAATATGATGAACAACTATCAAGAAAATCCAGATAAGCCATTGCGACGACGATTCTAGCGTGAGCGGCGCGGTCGCGCCGCGTTCTGCTCGAGGCCGCAGACGGGTCACCGCCATTGACGCCTACTTTATATAATACGTATTTTAGAGTAAAAGTTCGACTCTCTCTGAGCCTTGACATAAATCGAGCTGTATCCACATAGCGTCTTAAAATAGGGTCTTAAAGAAATCCACATAGAATCTTAACGACGATGACTGAATCGTAAGGTAACTAAATACTTTAAGTGGCGCATTCTTCTTACCCAGTTGTTGCATCAGCATCCTTGCTATCAAGGTGAGCATCACAATTCTCTTCCACAATTACTACTGGCTACGGCCCTATCCGGCATGTCAAATCAGGTCCTGAGTTAATAGTGACTACACCGGACGATAACCGTTCATTAGAAAGAGATTAATTTGAATCTTGACCTGCGGCTAGATAGGCGAAGACATGGTCAGACAAAATGAACAAGTTTCTAGATCAGCAACTTCCCATGTTTGACGGCAAAGGTGAACAGAAACTGGAGGGATTAAACCCCAGAAGAAACACATTTGAACCGCAGTTGCACTTGTGGCTCGAAGCAGTTTTTTCATGAATCCTCCCGTCACCATCTGGCACCGTGGTGGGACGTGGCTTATTAAGGCTACGGTTCAACCGCCGAAAACAAAAAGAGGCGTTTGACCTCAGGTCAGCTTCGAATCCAAAAAGTGGCTCAAGACGCAATAGTAACGCAGCAGGAACAAGCATACTACACTGTTAAAGAGCGAAAAATTGAAATACGAACACATTTATTGCAAATCCGCAATGCGACCCACAGATTCTTCACTTTATCGTGGAAAACAACAAAACTAACATTGAGAAGATCATGGTATAGGAAAGCAAAACAAATTCACGAGCAGCTTTATCATGAGGAGAACAAAGGATAAACTAACAAAAAAAAAATGGTGCTAGAGGAGCATAAAAACAAAAAAGGCAATATTGAAGTGACATTATTATATTATGTAATTACAACGAAGCATCTCAAATTGAAGGATAACATAAAAGCGGCAACGTATTTAAGGCCCGTAACAGCTTAACTGGATTTTCAAAGAACACCAAAAAAGGTGTTGGTAATTAGAGAGCATTGTGTTCCATTTTCGAGAGTAATCGAAAATACAATACATCCAGGAAGGTGAAGCTTTCAAGGCGAAAATGTGAAAAAAAAAAACAACAAGAGCATCCTCGTCTTTGAAGAAGGTCTTTTATGAGAACACGCAAGACACATCTTGCCTCTGGTCAACGGTGGGAACTGTGCGGGAACCTAGTGAAGACGGTATTCACATTGCTCTTCCGGTACTCCGTCGCAATTTGATGGTCCACTCTGCTTTAGCGACTTACGCTTAAGCAGTTCCTGAAGTTCATAACCACAGCCGAGTTTGAGCCAGCATCTGCAATATTCCATTGTTTTTCTACTGGTAGGTGATGACAAAAGCACACCTAGTAGGCCTTTCGGCAAAGGCGTCAGGGTCGACCAAAATTTTGCACACACTGAGCTCCAGGCCTCGGAAAAGGTAGCCTGTAAGAATCCAGTGTGAAAGGTCTTGGAACATAAATCTTCCCAATCTGCAGTGAGGTAATTTGTGACGATGTCGGGTAGATTTCGGAGAGAAGGCACTCTTTCCATTTATAAGACACGCATACATTTGCACTCCAGCTGGTGTAAGAATTGCCTGACGTGAAACTCAGTACGTTTACGGCATTCAAAATGAGGAAATTAAAGCACTGAATCTGAATAGATAGCGAAGCCATGGGAATGAACCATGAGAAAAAACCATGGGAATGGGTCATATGGTCATCTTCTCGAGCGCGCGGGAACTTCCCAACTTTCCAGGCGGCGGCTACAATCGAATTGCTGATAACATAATGTTGTAGGCTATTATTTCAGAAATACAAAAAGCGGAACAAGGATCAACCGACTTCACATTCATACAGATGATCTTACCTAGTCAAGTAGTGACTTGGTCACAGTGAAGAGTTGTTGAAAAGAAAATCTAGAAATTTGTTCAATGGTTGTGCAAAAGATGAAGCAGATGAGAATAAATTACCGGGACAAAATATCTTAGCAATAAAGTATCTGAGCATAAACTAGTGCAGTGAAACTTCACATCATAAATTGCCGAGGGAATTGAAAACAAAGTCAGGTTTGAAATCAACAGATGAACTAACACGCAAAGCTTCAAAGGTTGCAAGTCGATTCCTCTGCTTGTATTCAAGTGCTGGAGGTAATGCCTAGAAAACGAAAGAAATTCAAAAAGAAAGAATGAAAATGAAATTAGAAATAGCCGTTGTGCCCACCGGTTTACCTGTAATATGCACAAACACTGTTTAACTGAAATGGGTACTTCTCTTTAAAAAAGCCAACACGTCGTAGGAGATAATGAGCGAGGAATGGAGAGCGAGAAAGGAAGAGGAATGTATAAAGAGATGAAATAAGCCTCATAACTAGCGGTGTCCGCTTGAATTGATGGCGCTCTGATTTTGAAACTTCCGCGCGCACGCAACTGCGGCGCGGCTGAACAGAAGATCGCGTTACTCACTGGGTGATAGAAGGGATGTGCTGCGTGAGGAAACATGCTGATATCGCCACAAATTCAATGAATGAGCGGAGACCTGCATGCTTCTTCCATGATTTAATCCCTTGAGGGTCTGAATGAGAGTACCCTCGAAGATGAAGAGAAATATAATAGTACCAGTCTGTCCGTCCGGCTAACGCCGGACTTCCAGACTTCTTTTGATGCTCACTTCGCTCGCATACTTTACATTATATAAAAAACCCTGGAGAACCTTTTGGAAGATACGAATGAATATCCACCCATGTAGAGCCAATGATCTCCTGAAAATTGTTCAAATCCGTTAGAGGTGGCCTTATCCCGTCTCCGCAAGGTGATTCTCCTTCGTTTGTCCTGTGGGCTATCAATGTTTGAATGTAACCGATACAGCCCAAATGACCATTGGAATGGCATATGTTTATCTGGCTGTTGTGGTAAGTAAAGTGATAAGGGTCTACTGGTGTATATAAGCAGGAAGGGGGGGAGGTGGTCCATTTAGACACGAATGAAAAGGACAGAGAGTGGGGAAAGAAATGATGAGGAAGTAGGTGTAGGGAAGGGAGGAGGGCATGTAGGAGAGAAAGCCGCAATGCCGCAATGACTACTGGCGCACTCCTCGTGTAGGATTAGACCCTGCTCCTGCACTTCTTCATTTTCCAGGCGATTCCACACGTCTGATCGCCACCCGTGGACCCATCTACCCCACTTTGGACGCCTTCGCACCCTTATCATATCGCCGGACCCACCTCCCCCCACTTTGGACGCCGGCGCACCTTTATCATATCGCCGGACCCACATCCCCCCACTTTGGACGCCGGCGCACCCTTATCATATCTATGGACCCATCTCCCCCCACTTTGGATGCCGGCGCCCCCTTATCATATCGCCGGACCCACCTCCCCAGTTTTGACGCCAACGCACCTTTATCATTTCGCCCGACCAATCTCCCCCCACTTTGGACGCCGGCGCACCCTTATCATATCGCCGGACCCACATCCCCCCAGTTTTGACGCCGGCGCACCCTTGTCATATCGCCGGACCCACTTCCCCCCACTTTGGACGCCGGTGCACCCTTATCATATCTACGGACCCGTCTCTCCCCAATTTCGATGCCGCCACACCCTCATCACATCGCTGAACCCGTCTCCATGGGTTTCCTCACTCTCGGATGCCGGCTTATCCCCGTGGAATTAGTGATTCCACCGCTCACCGCTACTTGCTCCCCCTCAATGGTGTGCACGCACGCACAGAGTCACAAATTTTCTGCAATATATATAGAGTATGATTATATACTATATATAGATGTAGGCATTCAACGCGAAAGGTTTCAACAGCCACGATGATGTAGACTGTCACGTAATTGTAATCGTTTTAATGGGTGAGAATCTCTTTTTGTATGACAAGGCTACCATGCCATGAGTATGCACCGAAATGATAGGGTCGGAAGCATGGGGGATATCAGCACGGATGGCCGAGTGGATAAAGCAATGGGCTCTCAATCATTCAGCTTCAGTGAAGTAGACGAGGTGGGTTGGTTCGAATCATGCGCGAGGCAAAGGAGGTTCAAATGGACGGAGACTATGGAAAGCTTCATAATTTCTTTGCATTTTCTTATTGTATGCAACCTATAATGATCGGCGTCGCTTGAATGCTAGGGGAGGCTTAAAAACGGCTCACATAGCCAACATCGCGCACACGTTCTGAGTTTCCAAATTTTTCCTAGGAGTAAAGCGCAGCACCAGTGGCAACCGATACAGAGAGCAGTTGGCAATGCCCACATAACGTCAGCATAGCAAAGACAGGCCTACTTACCAAAAAATGCTCAAAAAACACCGTGAGCAGTGCTCGTCCGCTGCCACACCGCTAGGAGCGGTGCGTAACCGTCTTTATACCGCCACGAGCGTAGGCATGAGGCATTTGCCGGATTTTGTGTCGGTCCTAGCGATGTAGTGCAACGCAAGGGGAGGTGAAATGTCTGAGATTACCTCAAATGTGGACAAAATCCTGACACTAGATGGGCAACTGCCTCTAATGGTGACTCCTGTCTGTCTCACTGTAACTAGCGGAGCGGTCAGAGAAAGCTAAGCAATTGAGTCTGAGGCAGTGACCCAGACATGCCCTATATTCAAGCGAATGTATTATAGATCACTGCTGTTCAAGATGTCCGCCTCCCCTATACTCTGGGCTTTACTTACCATACCTTTGAAAAACTTGGAAAATGTGTCACCGGCCGAGACATGTGAATCAGATTGGAAGCAGTTTTCCAGGTACGTGTACAAGGTGGGTTTCTCTGTTGATCGAGCTGTTCATTAGGGAACCACAAATCGGATGTTCAGAGATACTGCAGTGCGACATTCGATGAAGCGGAGAGAACATGTCAAGCTGAAGATGGACATCTCGTATCTATCCATAGTGAGCAAGAGAATCAGTTCGTACGTGGTGAGTAAACAGGCAATAATTGTTAGGCTCTCTGCTCATACGATGGGGGAGGAGTTAGAGAACAAGTAGAAGTCTATTAATAACTCCGTCACAGTGCCTCACATGCAGACAATTCGAACGGTTCGAAAGGTGGGGGTGGGGAAAGGGGTACTGCGGGTTGACTGCGTATAGCTTTGTACGGGGCTCAACTTGAGGGACTTGACTTTGCTTCAGAGAAATTTTCCGACCGCAAAGTTGGAAACTCACCGCAGATGATGCGAAAAAAAGTTTGTACAAAATTCCTCTAAATCCACTATGAATCTCAAGGGGGGAATTGCGTCCATCAAAGTTTCTTGCACTGCCCAAAGGTTTTGCAGTGACTTGGAGTTAGCTGTTTTTTTTTGTTGGTGACATTTTTTCGCACGGGTAATCACATCGAATTCGATCGTCGCCGGAGAAGGGGTGGTTTGAAAACCGATGTTAACTGAATATTCCGCTCAATTCGACGGAAAAACAAATGTATAAAACTTGGTGCTTCCATTCAAGCTAGGCTAGACAAAAGCCTTGTGTAGCCTAGGTGGATTAGCCGGAAAGCACGCAGTAGAAGAAGTTGCACGATGCTCGAAGGCAGCACCCACAAAAAAATTTTTCACAGAGATTTTAGCATAACCCTGGGTTTCTGATTACGATAAGCACTGATACATTTGTCAATTTTGTCACAACTCACTAGAAGAGGACTTCTGAACTTCATTAGTTCGTTGCGTTAGATCAGGATGTTCGAGTTTCGCGGATCGGGTGCATATATTTGAAGAAAGTCGATAACGCTGCCTTAGTCGTTCAAATTCTTTAACGCTTTTGGGTATTTGCGTGGATTTGTAGTCTTCTCGAGTAAAAGAGAACGGAAGTGGGAAAGAGGGAGAATGGAGATCACACAGACGTGTCTGTGGGGGACAGTCAAGACATACCCGGCCTGATTACCACCACCCATGCATATATTTGGCAGTCGTCAGTAACCTACTATAAGAGTGCGGTGTGGTGATGATAGCATCAGAGGGTTCTTACGCTGTTCTCGTTCTACGTCACTCCCATTTCGACACTTGTGTTGAGCTTACGCTGCATTGCAAAACCTAGCTGATAACCATCATTGATTAGTCGAAAATGTGAATACTGGTTCTGATAACAGCAATGGTTCTGCTACAGTGGTCATGCTACAGATGTCACTTAGTTTGGGTATCTATTGACAGTGACCCGCGTGTCTGGACAAAGTACAAGCACGTAGGACAAAGGACGGGAATAAATAATGCAAATATACAAGAGGGGAGAACAGGTGAATGCTATAAGCAGAGAAGGGGTGGAGAATTTAAGAAAATTAGTAATAGGAAGGGAGCAGATAAAGACAACCACAATCATATGAGAATGGCGGAGAAAAGTGCACTAAACAAGGTTTTTCCTAGAAAAACTAAGTGATGGCAGGCGGAAAAGCTGATCCGTATCAAGTGTAGCTCCAACGCTATTTTTGCGCAGGATGACTCATGCCAGCAGGCTGGATTGAGATGTTGAACTGGAGTTGACCTGGTAATATGTATATTTGGGCCCCGATGGGGAAAGGGTCTGCTGTAAAGCAGTAGTGTGGTAAAGGTCCGAATATGGTTTTAGCCCTATGCAGTTGGTACACTAGTTCAAGAAGATAGCTTCAACGCTTGTTTGTGCTTATTTTCGTATCGGCGTAATCCAGCAGTTTTCTCTCTTCTCTTCTCATTCGTGAATTGAGTCGACAGCCACTACTTCCTCTTAGATATCCTAGAAGACCCTTCAAGTATCCCTCTCAATTTCAGTCATTCCTTGTTAATATTCGCGCTTTGTCGTTTACTGGCAAATAGCTCACAGCTGCTTGAGTCATCTGAATCATTCTTCCGCGCAGAGTTGGGACTAACTAGCCATGACGAGTCTGTAGTCATGTACAAACTGCGGTCATTAAAAAACAGGAGCAATCGTATTGGTTCGGAAAAAAAGATGAAAATATACGCAACTCAGAAGGGGCACATCGAATCCGAGCTCAGTTAGTGATTAATTCTAATTTTTGGTAAATTTGTGAGAACTTCGCGAGTGTAACGCTTTTGCACGATCCTCATCCAAACAAACCACATTTCTTTGCCTTTCCCCCTTTAGCCACTCCTCCAAATTCGCTCCAATTTATGACCGCCATTTATAAGTAGCAATATGTATTTAACTCACGTTTTTCCCGACCTAATTGATACGCCGCAAGTATATAACCCGACGGATGGATACAATCACATCAATGAATTCGTTTGGATCGGATTGAAAAAAGATGAAAAGGGAGGCTTGCGTTGGATGGATGGTACTGAAATGGATTTTACGAAATGGTCCAATGGTGCCCCCAAAAAGGACTGGAACGGAGAACTTTGCGGTCAGGTATGTCACGTTTATGGTCATTAAGCATTGAGAAAATGTTATACTCATTGTCAGAGCCCCTCCTTAGGTCGCCAAATTTTTTTACTTACTTCACAATACAAATAAAAATCTTGTATTAGTGTAGTTTTTATTTTTTTAAGTTTTTTTTTTAATTTTTATTATTATTTTTAGATAATTTCTATTGATTTTTTAACCATCATAATCATTATTTTTATTAATTTTACTTTTCATTCGAGTCCCCAAAGGGGCAGAGACTCCAATTTTCTTCCCACGCCCCCTCTCCTCTCCCGCCCACTTTCTGCGTCCGCCACTGTTGTGCGGGTGGCAGAACAATCCTTGGATAGCACTCAAAATAATAGGTTGGTGCAAAGAAAATGGCGCGTTTTTGTGTTGACTACATTTTTCTTCCACAACTCTATCAGACGGCAACCTTGACAAACGATATAACACCTTTGATTAGCAGGTGACTCCTGCGCAGAGAACTCGAAAAACTGAGAATTGAACAACAAGAAGAACTTCGTCTTTAGGTCGTCATGTTTGACATTTTTTCTCTTGCTGGATAAAGGGTTCCGAAGCGGGGAATATTGAGACATATGCGAGCAATTTTTCTGGAGAATGTAGTGCTAACTCATTTAATTCCCAAGGAACTTATCAAAATTGGGACCAGCTCTAGGAAGCAAATTTAGGTGAAAAGTAGGGGTGCAGAAAATGCGCTTTTGGGCCTCTTTAGTGTTTTTCTAGCAAATCCCTCGCGACTCGCTAAAGTATTATAATTAACAGAAGAAGGCATTGCGGAGGGTGTTCTTTCCAAGATGCAGCTTGCAGAGAAATCACCCATCCATAATCCTAGAGATACCAAAGAAGAACCCACGAAAAGTGCTCGTCCCCGTTTTACCAACAGCATTCCCGCTGCACAAGGGCTCTCGTGTGAGATAGGTACTGATGTCCTGTCCTAACACGGAAAAGGTACTTTGGACTGTGTCGCTTGTGGTATCACTGAAAAATTCTCAAAATCCAGAAATTAGGAGGCGGGATTTTGGGAAGCTTTCCGTTATTTCGTGGTACTTAGCCCTTGTCGACATCGCTTATACGTGTACTACGAAAGAGCTTGACTCGGGCTATAAAATTTAACTATACCTAGATGTCATGCTACGTCCAAACCAAATTATATGGTTTTGAAAAAAAAAGTGAGCTACTTCTTTTGCACCAACCTAACATTAGGTCATCAAGTATGAAATGTCGGAATTTTTAAGTGATCAGTTTTATGGACCTCATCTTCAGACTTTCGATTGAACCGTTCTTATCTTTCTTTTCATTATGAGGAAAAATCTTTCCTCTTTGAAAACCACTTATTTGTTTTGATGAACATTAAATTGTAGGATAGGAAGTGTTGTGAAATCAGTCAAAGACCAAAAATCGTGTCATTTCGGACTATCGAATTTATCACGGAGCCTGTAAAGCGGGGAATACTAGAAATATACAAAATGCTTGGTGAGGAAGTGGCTAATAAAGTGACAGAACAAAGATGATAGTGAAATTCCTTCTCAGTGATATATTCTTGCAAAGTGAGCGTTGCAATGAACCTGGGCAACGATGAGCTGGAAGTTGTAGCTTTAGCGGATAGGCGTCAAACTAGTATACTTTGGACCGAATAATAATCGAATAAATTTGTTTCTTCAATAACAATTTAGGAAACAGTTAAAACATCTAGATATTCGAGATTGAGGAGACCCTAGTGCTCTTCTTTTCTTTCCTGTAGCATTTCATTGGTCTCCCATTCTGGAGCATTCGAATTTTCGATTTGTTCAAAATCGAATATTTTTGCTCCCGAATATCGAATATTTTGAATAAAATGAAAATTCCAATGTTCTAAGATTAGAGACCACTGTGGCGCTGCACGAGAGAGAAGAAGAGCTTTGGGGCTTTCTCATTCTCAAATATCTGAAGGTTTGAATTGTTTTCTGGATTGTTATTAGAGTTATGAAATTATTCGATTTTTATTCGGTCAAAGTATACAAACAAGGCCTGCATAAGCAGCAAGGTTTGACATTTTAACTCTATATTATTGGGATATCGAAGGCAATACGACAGGGTGAAACCGAACGTTCCACAGTTTGATCAACAAAAATTTGTGCCAAATTTTGACCATTTTCCGCATATCCACGCTGCTTGACTCCGAGCAAGGAGGGGAACCTGCTACAATCCCAAGGGTTAGTTTTTCTTTTCTTGGTAGAAAAAACTCTATTTTCAACACGATGTTTAAAACGCCCTTCACCAATTTATAGCCACTTGCTTTCCAGGCTACTAAGCTGTTGGCGCAACCATGCTAACGTTAAGATGGCAGGACTTTGCCGATGGCATAAGACGTATTTGAAATATGTGTTATACCTTGTTTTTTTAGAAGCATTACTCAGAATCTCCCCATCCGAAATCACACTGTTCAAACTTAACGATCAACATAAAATGATGGGCTTTGTATCACCAGAAGGGAGCAGAAATCTTGGCTTGCCTCAAAAATGTGTGAGAGGTGAAAAAAACCGTGGTGCTGACTCCAACCACGCGCTTAAGTGTTTGACAAGACATTGCTCTTCAGTCAAAATGATTAAGCTCACCCGAGCACCAAAATCTCTAATACCGTTCTAATTAGTATAAATGCAATGTTGCTCTCATCGGCCTACGTAATCAGGCTCTCTTATTTTGAATTCTGGCTATCCATAAAAACTTCCTTCAGTTGTTTCACTGGAGCTTTGCTTTCAGATGTATACTACCGGAGTACTACACCATGCGGATGGCAACACCTACTGGAATGACGTTCGCTGCAACAGAACGATGCGCTACTTCGTATGCAAAACCATGATGATACTTGAGAAGTTGTAAAATAGGATTGAAGTAACAGTAGGAAAATGAATGCGGACAATGGTGAACTTATGTGTTTCATGGAAATTTTACTAGATGCAAGACGATGATGGTCCTGATGAAGTTGTAAAAGAGGAATGAATTTGCAGTAGAAAAATAAGAGCGGACAGTGGTGAACTCTGTTCCACGTAAATGTTATTGGAGTTCAAAAGCACACTTGTTTTTTCTGTGAATTCGCCGAAATTTTTGACATTTGCGGGACAATCAGTGGTATCACGATTATATTATATGGCAATCCACATACACCATCACCACCACCTTCATGATTGCCATCACCGTTTTACTTTGGTTTGCTTACAATCGCCATTAAATTTTCTTTCTTTTCGGAGTTGATTATAGAGCAGAGGTCGTTCCTTACATTTTCACGTTAGAAAACCAACGGAACTTCACCTGGCATGAGAAAGAAATTCTCAAGACGAGGCGTCAAAACCATCGCTATATCCACCACTTAGCATCGTAAAGTAGGTAAATATCTCTCTGACAGCAGCAGAATCACAAACCTATTCCCAGACGGTGAAGAATACATAAGACTTCCTATTTAGCAATGCATGCAAACCAAGATATTTTTGAGGAAGAAATGCTAAATAGTACACGGAGTTAACGCGGTTTTACATTTATATAAGATATACAGGCCACAGCGATAAAGAGGAATTAAACATAAAATATCGATCAACAGGCAGCCGTAGAGAAGACGAAGTTTCCATTGACGAGATTCTTCAGGAATGGAGTTTGCTGGCTTTCCTGCAGCAAATAGGTGGGAATTCGGGCACATCCGGTGTCCGAGGGTTTCTAGTGGACTCATTCAGCCTGCTCCCATACTTGTCCTTCTTTTTTGAGACGATTTTCAAATGACCCTCATTGATGGCTCCGTCCGCTATTCTCGTTGTCAGCTTTCGCCTTCTTCCAGAGCTGCCGAGAGTTCCTGGCGGTCAATATGCGACCCTCGACCTCGTACTTGTTTACTTGAAAGATTTATATCGCTCAAATTTAACTTCTTGAACCACCTTTCAACTTCCCTTCTGTAGCCTGTTTCTTCGCCAAAGCCTCGCTGAGATCGCTAAATGAGTGATGCGTTCAAACATTTCTCGTATTGTATAAATTGTCCTTATGGAGAAAAAAAGATTACCTTCGTGGAGGAAACAACCCTGAAAAGCGGAGTCGATCTTCTGTGTCGAGAGAGTTTCAAGGGAAACAGGAATCCATGTTTAATATACTTTTCCAGCTCTAATCTTTTCTGCCACTTTCTAGATTTTCTGAGAGACAAAAAATGAATGCTTGTCGTTAACTGGTGCAAAAACAGCGGATATCTACAAGTTTGACCAGGGACCGTGTGAATATCTCGTCCTAGCGGGATGCGGGATACCTCACCACTCCCAGCGGGGTAGAAGGATACTCTCCACGATGCAAACAAAACGGAAACTTCCCGAGTACTCCTAGAGCGTGTTAGCAAGCGTCCAACGAAATTTTAGCGCCATTTTTTTGCGCTGGGCGTTGGCCATCTTCACGATTAGTTGAAAAATCCAAATCCATCATAACACAGTCTTCATCAACGACTTATGATCACCGACTTTAGTGTCTCTTAGGACCTTCTTCGTAAATATTGCGTGATATTGCTCCTATTCCTTGGGTAGTTTTGTGGCTTTCGCTTTGATGATGTAGTGCTTTTCTCAAATTCGAGCATGAATATATACAAAGAAAATTTTTCATCGACAAAGGATGCATCATATCTCGAATGTGAATATTTGGGATAAACGGCTATCGTGGAGCCCATCATTGTTGAAAAGTCACACAGAACAAGGGGGTGTTGACCACTAATGAATGTAGTAGGGGTCGATGGACGTGCCATTTCTTGCAGCCTCGAGAGACTTCGCCGAATGTTTGAATCGTTTGCCGCCGTGATGCTACTTCTAGGCGTTTCCGTCCCGGATATGTAAATAACTGTTATCATGTTGCTACGTCTTGCGTAGGCGTCCATTATTCCTCTGGTGTGCAGCATGCCCTTACGGCAGACTGTGCAATGAGAGTAGTTTAACGAGAAGAATGTTTGACATGTGATGCTACTTATATTGAAGGACTGGAAAGACCATGGAAGTGAGAATCCTAGAACACTTGGCGGATGAACGACATGCAAGATTTTTAACACCCCTCGGAAGTCGCAGAAATGGATTGAATAGCGTAAATGACTTTGATGTGAAATACACTATTTTGGCTCCCAAAGCAGAGGTATCAACGCGAGAAACATTGGAGGTATTCTTGGTTCCGGTTCGAGAGCCCACAATGAATAACGAAAGTAAGTGTTCATCGATAGCAAATGAGTTCATGCCGCTCCTGCCACTCTGCGAGCTATAAGCTGTTGCGATATTGTCTGTGTGGATCAAACACTAATTGTCATCACTCTCTGTGCTCTGGAATAGCGTACCTCAGCAATTCCACAGGGTGGGCCAAAAATTTATTCAATTATTTATTTATTTATTTATTTATTTATTTATTTATTTACAGACGTGGAACAATGTTCACGTTGGTATAAAACTTCATGGTCAGTATATACAATAAAACACAGTGTCAGTACAATATACGTGCCAAAAGCGTGTGGTCACGAATGTGTTAAGATAGGACACTGTAGCTGGTGAATACTTTGATATGCCAAAGTTTCAACAAGGAGTCTTTTTTAGGGGTCACTATTAAAGCTTTTTCCTTTCCTTGATCCACGTTTCTAATAGAATGAATACGATATAAGAATCATTTTCCATAGACTAATGGTGGTTAAAGACATTGCGTCAATTTCAGAGAGCTGTAAGTTGAATCTAAAGACTCTTAATAGTGTCAGCAATGTGGAAAGTAGCAATCAAATTAGCAATCCATCCAAACACATCACAGGCTCTTTGTGTTATGAAAATTAGGAACTTTGTGAGCGCGTTTAAATAGTTGGCTCTTCAAAGCATTGCTTCAACGGTTTTCTGTTTATGTTATCACCAGCCTGGCCGTCCGGCTAACGCCAGACTTCCAGGCTTCTATCGACGCTAGCTTCGCTCGCATTCTTCACTGGAGGCTTTCTCATCTTCGCAGAGAGTTGCTCTTGGGTTGGCCCTAGGGGCTATGGGTGTGTGGATGTAACCGAGTCAGTGCAAACGGTCGCTTGGATTGATCTATGTTTAGCTAGCTATTAGGTAGTCAAGTGATAAAGGTCTACTGGTGTGTGTGAGCAGAAAGAAAGAAGTGGTTTATTCAGACAGGAATGGAAAAGACAGAGAGTGGGGAAGGGAATGATGAGCAAATAGGTGTAGTGGAGGAAGGAAGGCATGCAGAAGAAAAAACCGCAGTGGGTGCCGGCGTACCCCTTGCATAGGAGTGGATCCGTATGGAGAACAGTCAAGAGATGACCTAATTACTACCACCCATACAGAAATGCCCAGCTGTCAGTAACCTACCGTAACAGTGTTTTGTGGTGATGACAGCATCAGAGGGTTACTTACGCTGCCCTTGCTCTATGTCTCTCCCTTTTCGACAATTACAGTGGAACTTACGCAACATTACAAAACCTAGCTGATAACCGCCCTTGATTGGTCAAATGTGTGAATACTGAAGAGATGGCTAAGCTGAGTCTTATTAAAAAAACTTGCGATATATGAGAGAAAAAGCTTGGATGATTTTAGTTTGCTTCTTTCTCACTAAGAAAGAGAACCATAGCTGTTATCAAGACCAGCATCCGTCTTGCTACAGGCGTTATTCGGCTGGACGTAAGCTCTCACGTTGTTGCTGAGCTCATCTGGTGCTAATTATCTCTTGACAGTGACCCGGACCCGTATCCATGCATTTCTTCAATTTTCCAAACAATCCCACACCTTCAAACGCCAGAACAGCCTTATCACACGGTGGAACCCGCCTCAAAGCGTCTCCCCTCACTTTGGGCGCCGCCGCTCCCTTATCATATCGCTAGGCCCACCTCCCCCCACTTTGGACGCCGGCGCACCCTTATCACACCCCCCGACCTGTCTCACACTAGCACACCCCTTACTGCAGCTTCGAAGTCGTCTGGTGGCGTTCCTCTACTTTTGGAGCTCACCGCACCCTTCACTAAGCTGTGGACCCGCGTCTCTGCACTTATCCATCGGTGCTCCTCTTCATTCTCTGAACCTCACCGTATCCCTAGCCCTCATTTCCTTTTATATGACTCCATAATCATCACCACTGACCAATCAGAGAATTTCGCTCTACACAAGTACACTTACAGACAGAGTGACAGACAAAGTAAGCGCTTCATTATAAGTCATGATCATTACAGTATCCAGTGAGTATCTCTTGAAAGAAAGCAGACCTTCAATGTCTGGAACATCGTATTGTACAGGTTAGCTTTTAAGATTCCCACATTGTTAATAAAGATGTGCCCCCGAGCAACATTTTCTCTTTTCTCAGTTTCTTCTATATGAAATATCTACTGCGTGCTGTCTCCACACCGGCTTCATGGTAATTCCGGTCAAATTCCGGAGATGTGCCCCATCTTCTTATACTCTCATGGTTTTCACTTCAAAAACATAGTTTCGAATCCTACGGGGATGATAAATTGCCATATTTACCAACCTTTGAGCTAAAGATCAAAAAATACCGATGTGGCGGATGTTTCGGAAAAATATAGATGGTCTACCACAACTATTCACAAATCTACCAACGTTTTTCTTCATGCTTTTAAGGAGTATTGTATATTACTGTGAAAATCTTGGGGAGCTTTGGATAGGTCACGGCATTTAGCAGGTAGTTAGGCGCACAGAATCTCTGATGAGACCTTCGAGAGAATTCGTTATCTGATATGAGATATAGAGAGTATCTCAGATGGCGAAACCGATGTTAATACTGTGGACTACACTTGTCATATCTCTGGTTTCCTTTAAAAACGTATCGCCGAAGGAAAAATGTGAGTCAGAATGGAAGCAGCGTCCTGGGTATGCTTACAAGGTGAGTTTCTCTGTTGGTTGAGCTGTTCATTGAAAAATCACAAAGTCGACGTTTAGAGATACTGCAGTGCGACGTTCGATGAAGCGGAGAAAACATGTCAGGCTGAAGAGGGGCATCTTGTTTCTATACACAGTGAGGAAGAGAATCAATTCGTACGCGGTGAGTGAATGGACAATAATTGTTGAGTTCTCTACCCATACGGTGGGGAAGGAGTTAGAGAAGAAGTATAATCTCTATTCTCACAGTGCCTCACAAGCAGATAATTCATGCGGCTCGAAAGATGGGGGTGATGATAAAGTGGGATGAGTGCGTTCAGTTTTGTGACTAGGTGCTCCATTTGATGGGCCCAACATTGTTCGAAGGGAATTTACCGCCTCCGAAGTTCAAACTTTTGCTGCATATGATGCAAAAGGGGTTGAAGAAATTTCTGCTGAATCCAATTTGAAAGAGGTTTACTTTTTTGAAGCGTCTCGTTATTTCAAGACATACGTAGTGATTCGTGCAGCTGTGTGCCCGACTGGTGACAACTTTTTACATAGGTCATCACACCGAATTTTGTCGTACCTGGAAAACGGGAAGGTTTGAAAATTTTGACAATGAGTAGAATAGTGTGTAACACTTGGTGCTTCCACTCCATTCACGCTTTGCTGGAATACTTGAGGCAAATTCCTCGTCTAACTCAGAGCTGGGACTTGTTGAACGACAAGCAAGTAAACCTTTGGTAGCTAGTGTTGCTGGTCATCCTATGGACTACGGAGATAGACTAGTGCTAAGAGACGCTGGACCTGGATGTTGGTTTGCTTGCCTGGTTTCGCTTGGTTATGTGTTCAATAATTCTAGTTTTGGTGGACTAACGAGAGAGTGCACAGTATGAGAAGTTACACTATGCGTAAGTGAGACAGATGAGGCAGTTGCCTCATTCTCGTAGAGAATGAAAGAAAGCATAAAGTTTTATAAATCAGTTTCAGTCCAGAATTTCATTCTGATTATGGGTTCAGCTTACAACTGTCTAACATTCAGTTCTTCTCAGATGTACAAGATAATCATGTTCCTATAAAATTTTCGAGCAGCTCCTTTCACACTTCTATCTCTGTGAAATTACTACATTTGTTCTTGCATGACATTTGCAACCCGTTTAACAACTGGCGACAAGATTCAAGTAGAACACAATGACAGGCGTTAAATTGATTGTATGAACCGTATAGGTAGCTCACAAGCCCGCATCAATCCAAACCCGCTGTCTAGTCACCTCACGCATCAATCCAAACCCGCTGTCTAGATAACCTGACCCAAGAAAGGATTACTGGAACCATGACGGGATAGGCTTTTTTTTAGAAAAATCGACAATGCTTCTTCTCGTTCTCTCTGTCCATCTCTTCTTTCCTCCTCGCTCTACACCGTTCCTCCAAACCAGCTCCCATCAATGACCGCCATTGATGAGTCGCAATATTTGACACATTCGCGACAATGTGCTCAACCGGTTGAGCACGCATAGTGCGACGCGTGGGACCGCGTGCTCAACCGGGTGAGCACGCCCTTTTCATAGTTATATCTTCGTGAAGCAATCTTACTGAGCAAACTCCTATACAGTGGTATACTAATGAATGTTCAAGCAATCTATACACGCGATGGGCAGAGCAGGCATCCTCTCGTACTTCTTTAATGCGTGGTTGGAAGTAAAAGAACAATTTATATGAAGATTAACTTACTTACCTACTACTTCTTATGCAGTTGAACTTCTTGAATTAGTTCCAAGTTCGTGCAAATTCGCGTTTTGGTTTGTCTCGAATTCGGAGTATTATGCAGGAGAGGAAAAATTCCTACCACGTGGGACCACGTGCTGAAGCGGTTGAACACGGATCCTTCTTGTGCAAAAGCGCGTGTGTCCCACGTGACACACCACGCCAAAAGAGTAAGGTCCCGAATTTGTTAATTTGCGTTTTTCCCAGATCTAATTGAACCGCTGCACATGGAGGGAAAGGAAAACTACAGTAACTTTATTTGGATCGGATTAAAAAAAGACGAAAAGGAAGTGTGGCATTGGGTGGATGGCACCGAAATGAACTTCAAGAAGTGGTCCACCGGTGAGCCCAACAATTTAGAGAACAAGGAAGGATGCGGTCAGGTACGTTACGTTTATTTTTATAGAGCCTTGAGAAACTGTCGAAATAGCGTTTCATGGGAGTTTTCTTTCTTGAAATTTTTCCGTATTCCAATGAAGTTGTGAGGGAAGGGCAATTTATGCTAGTGAGACGCACTCATTCATTTGTGGGAGATTTTTCTTGAATGCCGATCAACACTCAACATGAAATGTCTAATTTCAAGAAAAAGGTACACGCGACCGACGCGAGGCCATTAACACATGCGTCGTCCGTTATGCGACTAGCCCCATCCTTCGTCCGTCGGAGTCCGATCCCGTCGGATAACAAATGATACACATCGATCCACGTCGGAATCCGACGTGTTGGTATCGATACGTATCATTTTTTATCTGACGAGACTCCGACGCACTATAAATACAGCTATACGAGCCCCTAAATCATAATACCGCTGGTACCAAATGCAGTTTTGATCTCATCGACCGACACAACAAGGTCATCTCACGTTAAAGTCTTTCCACTGCTGAAAACTTCTTTTAGCTGTTCCACTAAAACGTTGCTTTCAGATGTATACATATGGAGTACCACGCCATCCGGAAGGCAATACCTACTGGAATGACGTCTGGTGCAACAGAACGATGCGCTACTTTGTATGCAAAACCGTGTTGATAATTGAGAAGTTGTAAAATTGGATTGAAGTAACAGTAGGAAAATGAATGCGGGCAATGGTGACCTTATGTGTTTCATGGAAATTGCATTAGATTTTCGAAGCACTCTATCTCTCAAAGTTAGCAAAATCTTGGACAACAGCACAGCAGTGGTAAATTTGAAGGAATTGGATGAGCAGTGATGGTGCCTTCAGCCTTCTTATCGGAAGCTTAACTTATGGGACTTAGCTTTTTCCAGGAGAATTTCCCGCCTATGAAGCTGGAAATTCGCTGCACTTGATACAAAAAGCAGTTGTGTGCTTGATGGGTGACGTCTTCCTACATAAAGCTTTTCACATCAAATTTGATCTTTGCTTGGGAGGGGCAGACTCAGAAACCTATCTTTCCTAATTATTATATTTCGCCCAATTCATGGAAACGGATGATGCATGGGATTCAGAGTAGAATAGTATGCAACACTTGAGACTTCTATTCGTGCTGGTCTGAAAAACTTCACCTGGGACAAATGTCCCGCGTAGCTCAGGTAGGGCTGGCGAGAGAGCAGGTTATGAGCGACGTTTAGAGGCAGTGTCCATGCAGAATTTCCGATTCTTCAAATTTAGCATCCTGTACTTCTTATCAACTCAAGAAATGATTATGGCTCGGAGGTGCTCCTGTGGAGTTGACATCTTGATGGCATAAAGTTAAGGAAAGCAACCCGGTTATGTGGAATACCAAAGGTTCGCTTGACGAAGCTGCTCGATTCCTGCTATTTCGCGTTTTTTTTCCGTCGGTTCTTCATAACTCCATTAAATATCGACCATTTTCAAAATGAAGCGGATGTACGGGATGTTCCAATCTATCTTTTGATGTGCTTGAAACTTGGGAACTTGAAAATGTTCGTCGATCAAATAGCAAAATCATCTAAGGATACAATTAAGCGAGGCTCGCTGCATCGACTCTCCGCTTATTGGATCCGAAGGTACTTCTCTGGAAGTGTAGCACGTTAATTCCTCATTCTTGTGTATAAGTGGTTACACCACACTACAAGTCCATTTTTCCCGCTCGGAACATGGTTAGAGCATGAGCGGTATCTCATACGACTACTCCAGGATTTTTTATTAGAAACATTAACAATTACATGGATTTCAGCGACGAATCTCACGTTTAAGCAATTTTTAAGATAAAGCGATCCGTGAGGTCTCGTTGAGATTTTTTTTTGACATTCGGGTAAACCTTCTAAACCTTCAGCGATTGGGTTTTCAATCGAGTTTGGGGACGATGCAGGGAAAATGCACTTTTTCATCGCAAAAAGTGAAGTTTAATTACTGAGGTGGATTTTTTTCAGGAGAAATAGAGCAAAATTTGTCATCCATTACGATTTTTTAGATCATTGCGACGGTAACAGCCACGTAAATGCGTGGCTGAAAATACGATTTCAACAAAATCACGATTATGTGAGATTCCTCTGACGTTTCGACTTTTCCCAGCTGCGTACGTTTTCCCTCCAACCATTCAGATGATATCCATTCATTAACAATAGTTATGTTTTCAAATAAGACAAGATTGTGCTATCCCGGAGCCTCATTTGATAGAATTGTTGTTGTGTATGGATTTGAGAACTCCTGCGTGATATAACTTTACTGGCAAGCTTTCGGTATATTAATACCTTCGTCAGGCCTATAACATACAATCATTGCATTAAGTCTACTGATATTCATAACAACAATCGTTCGAGCAGACTAACCAAGCGTGCACTCAATTTACAGAATCACAAACAGAGCAGCGACAGATGCGACTGTGCGACAGAGCGGCTGTTCCCTTCCTATAAGAATGAGAGCTACTGGTGCGACTGATGTGACGTTGTCGCAATCTCCACCGCTATCTTATAAGCCGCAATGCATCCATCATCTCATCCTTATTGTTTATCTCTGGTGAGAGGCGTTTTATTGCCAGAGCTTCTAACACTTTCCTTTCGAGCGGACGCTCCTGTGAGCGGTGTAATATAGTGACTTTCATTCTAGGTGGATCTTCGTACGTGTGGTGGAGGGTTCGGTGGCGCGAGAAGCTACTGCTGGAATATGAGGTAGGGTTACGTAGCGCTCGCATATGTTCGTCCAAACGCTTGTGGAGGGGTCGTGACGTCTCTCCCACGTATTTCCTCCCACATCCTGCACATGTGACTAGATATACGGTACCTCTTAGTTGGCAGATCTTTTGTTCGGTACAGTACATGCAGTTGTTTCGTCCACACTTCTCTTCGTAGATCCTGGTTGAGGTCAGCAAGCTTTTCAGATTTGGTGGTGGTTGGAACACGAGCTTTATTGGTAGGTTTGCTCCTCTTACGACTCGGTTCACATCCTTGGCGTTTTCTTCGTTCACGTAGGGTAATACCAGCGGTACACCTCCTGGAGCGAAGAATGGTCGCCACGATCTCGGTTCCGACTTCGTGTATCCGTTTTCGTCCAATATTCGTGTTATTTTCTCCTAGTTATAGTTATGTTATATCATAATTCGTTCCTACTCATATTTTCCTTCTGCTCTCTATTCATATCTCTGGTAGGCAATCGCGGTTTTGGTACTGCTCGATCGATTGATCGCGCTTCTCGCCACAGGCTAATGCTTCATTTATGCAATTCATAAGTGTGACTGCGTTTGAAAAGATGAAGCAAGTATTGAAAAATGGAAACATTACAGAAAACTAAGAAGGTTTTGTCATATCGAGGAAACATGGTATGAAAACCAATTTTCAGAGTTCCAGTTATTTTTGCATGAAAATTCCTGGAGCTGTTGGAATTTATTGCTGGAAAATCTCATGAGAAGATAGTCGAAAAATTCTGAAAATTGGATTTCCAAGCATAATTCCTCGACATCTGCTTTCGCCTAGTTTTCTAGCGGGGAGACTCGTCCGCGTAAAAGGTAAATTTTGCCTTGAAGACAGGATTTTGACCGTTTTTTTTAAATATCAAGTACACATTGGAATCAGCCCGTCGAGTGGGATCAAATTCCTTCGGTATATCCATACTTAACATAGAGTGATACACGGCCTCTAATGTCCGCGTTCTGCTCATTTTGGTAGTATTTTCTTCTCCTCGTTCAAATGAATTTTAGGGAGGAAGTGAGCTCTATCCCAGCTCATAACGGAAATTTCCTTCACTATTGCTCTTCTCTATACTTTGTTTACTTCTCAATATGTAACCCTATCTGAATCACCTTATTATAAACCGTAAACATTCTCCTAATTCCTTTAATTTTCTTGAGCTATGAGCCGCCAAAGAGAGGAAATGGGTTTATGGGTGCCATGTCGAACACTATCAAATGGTCAAGAACTGATGGAATGACGCCCACCCTCAACGCGTCCAGCCGGTCGACCGAAGGCTCGGTGGCCAGACGATTTCCACAAAGTTTTCGGAACATGCAATTGGAAAGAAAACTTCGCAAGAACGATGACGAAAAAGGATGGATTGATCAATTGAGGTGCCGCATATTGTAAAAAAATATAGATCGGCAAATAAATGTAAATGTGAATCAGCTGTCCGCCACGATACAGATACACTTTACTCTCTGCTTTAACAACATTCGGCGATGGAACAACTAGTAGAGAACAGATGGGACACGAATGGGGAAGTGGTGTGGTCTGGTGTAGTGCGCAGGGCGACGATGGGAGGAGATCAGGAGCGATCTGAGATCGATCGACCAAGCACCGATTGTTCTGAAATGCTGAGCATTATCTGGAGAAGTCTGCTGTTATTGGTCTTCGAGGCAGAAGCACATGTTTTTCTCCTTTTTTCTATTTCCTGACAAAGACAGTGGAAGTATTAGTTTGATTTTTATTAGTCCATTAGGTTGGTGCAAGAGAAATGGCGCACTTTTTTCAAAACTGTGTGATTTTCTTTGGACATAGTATGACATCTAGATATGGTTACACAACTATGAAGAAATGCAAGCCTTTTTGTGTTGCAGGTACAAGAGATGTCGTCTGGAGTTAGGAGTCATGGAATAATGGAGAATTTCCGAAAACCTCGTCATCAATTTTCTGAATTTCGAGGATTTTTCCCTAGTATCGGTCCAAAACACCTTCCTATTAGGTGGAAATGTCAGTGCTTGCACCTTATGTGGACTCTGGTGCGACGGCTTCGCTGTTGGGAAAATGTGGGTGAGCACTTTTTGGAGCAGTCTCCTTGCTACTTCTAGAATTCTAAGAGAACGATCTTTTTCATGTTGCCTTTTGGAAAGGGCACATTCACTTCTGCCTACTGCTTTTATTTGCTCGAAAACGTCGCCGGCAGTGTGCTGGAAAAGCGCTCGAGATGCTCGAAAGCTCATTTTCTGCACCCCAAATTTCGGCCACCAAGAGCTGGCTTGAACTTCAATGATTCTACTGGGAGATGTTCAAATACTCATAGTATTCTCCAGAATAATTGCGCTATTTCTGCCGCCTTTCCCAGCTCCCAGAGCCATAGAAAAGAATTTGCAAAAATCAACGATCTGAGAACGGAAATTTCCTTGTTTTTCGCTTCTCAGTTTCCCGAGTTCTCTGCGCAGGACCGCAGGGACCTGCTCATACAGTGGACAATGATCCCTTTTAATCAAAGAAATAGATCGTCCGCCGAGGTTTTCGTTCATCAATGTTATGGGGAAAACATAGTCAAGCCAAAAATCTGCCATTTCTTTTGCATCAACCAAATAAGTTAGAAACTCAGCCATTGAACTCTATTCATTCCCCTTCACATTCCAGTACATCGTATGCATATCTAGTTCAAGACTACTGTATTTCCGTCTTTTATCAAAAGAGACAACGACATCTTTGGATTATTCGATTTCTGCTTCAGAAAAGCTTACATTGGCAATAACCAAACCATACCTGAGCATCTAACTACTTGCCAAATCGAATAAGTGGCGAAGCTTCAGGGGAGCGGCCGAACCTGGAATGGTATACTCAAAGGTTGAGTTGAAGTGTAGAACCAATACATCCCTCTATTAGCAAAGAGTCTGAATTCAACTCCTGGGCGTGAAATTTACTAGCAGAAGAGAACTTCCAAGAAACTTCGTTCAGACCTGTGCACTACGCCCAAGTTTAGCCTCCGAGGTTTAGTCTGTAAAATATTTTCCAGCATAACTAGCCCATGCTGGATACCAGTAATGGACACGGGGAAAGAGCTGTGTATTTCATTCAAATGGGCTGATACTATGGAATAAAGTGGATTTCTTGCAACAGTGCAAGACCAGTTCAAAGAATAACCATTGGCGGAAGCTTTTATCATCACCCTGGTTCGTCCTGTCGTCGTAACAAACGAGGAAATTCGAAGAAGAACCGGAATTCGAGATATTACCCAAGAAATCAGAAAGAGCAGAATGAAATGGGCTGGACACGTCGCTTGCATGAACGATAACCGATGGACGGTGAAAATACTGAATTGGTGTCCACGGGACAGAAAAAGACCTCAAGGTAGATCACCAAAACGGTGTCAAAATTTCATCAAGCCTGCGTGTGGTCATGGATGCAAAAACATGGATGCAAAAAGCGAAAGACAAAAAAGAATGGGCTTAGAATATGGAAACCGATCATCGCGGAATTCATCACCGCTGAATAATGGTCGTCTAAGGTATCTAAGGTATCTGGTTGCATCCTATTCAAAAATTGTGTTGTGGACTGCTCACCTTAGAAGCGGTGCAGCTTCTAGAGATCGTCCAAATCTGACGAGCGGTGCGGATACGGAGCGGCCAAATCTGAAAGTGAGAGAGGAGTCACATGTGTTAACAACAGAAATTTTGTTTCATTATTCCGTTTATATTATATTTGGATGCACTTTTCGTTGTTTTTCATTTATTCTATCCTTCCCAAAATACTGTGTGAATTACTCACTCCCTTCTGAAGACAATGCGAAGGACCTATTCGGAGGAAAAGTTTTAAATTACTTCCTCCTAGGGACAGCACTCACGAAGATTCTGGTGTGGGAGAATATGCCAAACTTCTGGGTTTTTAGGAACCGTGATAATGTGCGAGCGTGGCTCCCCCCCCCCATTCCCCCACGAAACTCTGATGAATGGTATGCATTCTAGTATTTGCCCATTGCCCAGTATTACGTCCACTGCGCTAGGCCACACACTGCATGATCGTTAACTGGTGCGGCGAACATCAAAATGTCACCACTGCCATCTAGGTCCACGGCAATATTTCCGCAGGTGTGATAACAACGAAAACTCACCTAATGAGTGGTGCACCCTGCGATCGTTTTCCGAAACGGATTAACGGTTGAGCCTCTGGATTTCTGCCAAATCTAGAAGAAAGCAGCAGATCTTGTAAAAATAATTGCAGCAAATCTTACTCCATACGCCTCAAGGCAGAATGAGAAAGTTTGCATGTTATTCTGCAATCACGAACCGGATAAGAGGGGCACCATCTGGAGTTCGTTTTCCGAAACGGATAAGTGGTTGTGCATCGGGCGTGCGACCAAATCTATAAGAAAAATCTGTTGGTTGCATGGAACCGAGAAAATTCATCATAGCTCTTCTCTATAACTCTATCTTACTCTATAAAAAGCGCAGGACCCTCCATGTCACGTGAGTGAGCGGAGAATTTGTGTGTGTGTTGTTATGACCGCGCCGCAGCACTACCACCAAAGTCAAAGGAAAGCCTTAGGTTTCTGAAGGCAGCGAAGTGGACAAGAGATGGATGGCGCTGTGACTTCGCAATACAGCACATGACACCCCAATGGATCAGGTACTGAACAAGAGTCATTGCCGTTCTACAACAGTCTCCAACTTGACGTTGTTAAAACCGCGCAGCACTGCAGCATTTTCCCCAAGAACAGCGCATTTCCTGGGTTTTTGAAGATTGCGATAAGGGGAGAAGATGGAAGACTATGTGGTTTCGCAGAGCGACACATGTCCCAGTTAACATGGATTATTGAGCTCAAACCTCAAATTTCTCGGATTTCATGGATTTTGTCTAGCATCCTCACTCTTAACAATTGCGAGAAAGGAAAATTCGATACAGATTGGCCATATTTTTGTCTATTGTTTCCACAACAATGCTATTGCTGCGCTTCCTTCGCCGCTGAAGCGGAAACAGAAAATTGATTGATCGAAACCACCGAAACATCCGTCTAATTTTACCTTAAGCATATGAAAAGCAATACCTTTCTTATTTGAATACCAGAATGGCTGTTAGTAGCGGTCATTAATAAAATATTCACGGTCGGGACTTTCTCTTTGAAATGCTTTTCTCTTTGAAATTATAGAAAACTCCTCTTTCTCACTTAGATTGCTTAGACCTTTACCACACCTCAAACTTCGTCTGAATAGCTCAAACCAAAGTTAAGTTATAGTTTGAGATTCTGTCTTCAGCAGTGCCTCTCATCATATCTTACTGACCGCTACTGTATATGGGTATGTATAGTACTGTGTGTATGTGGTGTGGATCCACCGATGGAGAAGGGTGCGTCAGCACTCAGTAACGTGAAAAATCCCGAGGTATGGACCTCCGATGGAGGAGGAGTGCATCGTGGCTCAACAGCTCGGATGAGGCCAGGTCACGGGTTTGCCGAAGGAGATCGGGCGAGCTGGAACTCAAGTGTGGGAAACGTCCAGATATAGGTAAAGAAATGTTGCGACAAAGAATGAGAGGAAGTAGTATTGCATTAAAGTGTAAATTTTTATACCGATGTGTGATGGAAAATTTTTGGTCAGGGCGAGCTTCAAGATTGAAAGTCCGACGTTAGCTGGACAGCCAGAATGGCAGAATATACGCTGATAGAAAGGATTTTTAATCTGAGCCAATTATTGATTAGTTTCGCCTTTTGTTAATATTCTGAGGCATTTGGAAGCATGAAGCCCTCGCGGCTTGTCAACCTGGGCCTGACGCTAGAACTACGCAAAGGTTGTTTTGATACCCGCACCCACCTCGTTGCACGATCAAGGACTTAGTTTATAGACGGCCGTTCTTCTCTGGCAAGCTTTTTATAGGTCGTGAGGTTCCACTCCCACGCCTATCTGCGAAACGTAGACCAAATTGAGGCCGCTCGTGGCCCACGGGGACTACTCTTTACCACCATATGCCACCCGGTGGACGCGCTCGGTAGCTAGAGCAAGTTAACAGTCCCGAATAGTAGGGGCGCTAGTAATAATAATGACTTGACAATAATACATAGTAGTTGAATATTACCTAATCAAAGGTGCTCCTTCTACATCTCGTTTGCCGAATCGAATTAGCGGACCCGCAGTTTCCTGTAAAGCAGAGGAATGAGAACAGTGTGTGAACTGGACCTTGAAGGAGTTACTGAACATAACAAGACTAATTCAACTGCTTTGAGCCCAAATTTGTAATCCACGATTTGTTGTGGGATAACAAAAGCCTAGGAGGACCTCTTCAAAGAACGGGAGAAGTTTTTTTCGTGACTGACCAACCAACAATATTATTTCTGATTAGGTAAAAAATTTTATTTTATCCACATAATGCTCTTAAGTTGTTCTTTATAGAAAGGAAGACATTACTGATAGCAATATCGAACCGAACATGACAAAGCATAACACAGTACCCATATTTTCCGGTTATAACGGCGTTTAGCGCCCGGTGGCGGTCCAAAACCGTAGTAAGCAGAAAGCTATTCAGTGATACTCCAGATGGTAAAGTTATGGAAAAAAACTCACAATGAATAAAAGGATCATCATATTCCTGGCAGTGAAATGCCGCTATCATGCGTTCAAAAGCTTGCCCGCGCTGTTTTTCTTCTCAGGCCTAGCAAGACTGATAACAGCAGTCTCAAGGTTGTGCATACCTATTGGGTTGGCAACTAAGTTCCCGCCGTTTCTTGAATTTCAGTATTCCGCATGCGATTAAATATTTGTGGCATGATGTTTTATGACATTAGAAAGAGGATGTTTTGATCTATCGGAATCTATGTTTTACTTTCTGCTCGAGCTAATTTATAATAACTTTCAGATCGTTAAAATGGAATGTCAAGTTGAGAAAAAGGAGCATTTTCGACATCTCATTCGACATTTACTTTTAATCTAGGTGTTAACGCCACAAAAGCTGCTCGCGACATTTGTGCTGTCTATGGAGATGGTCCCGTAGCTGAGAAAACCGCTCGTGGTATGCCAGGTTCAAGAATGGAATGTTCGACCTCAAAGATGCATCTCCATTCTAGCCATCCCGTTGAGTTGGATGAAGAACGATTAAACCAACTTTTGCACGAGAATTTTCGTCAAACAGCAAGGAAGCTAGCAGAGAAAATGGAATGTGCCCGCTGCTTCAGAGAGCCATCTTACTGTTCCATTTGAAAAATGGCTCGAACATGGTTGTCAACGCAATAATTTACTAGAGAAACCACCCTGTCGATTTGTGTAATATGACCAAAAACAATCTCCCTTCCATCATTTATATGTATTGATTGAAACGGATTTTTTTTCACAAAATTTTCGAAGACCGAATGCTGTAGATCAGACTGTCACTCAAAATTTTTCTTATTATCTACATTGTAAAGTAATGAGGAAAATCGGTTGCTCACATCATAAGAACGTCCTTCTCGCGGCAAACGTAACGGCTCGGATCGTTTCTCGACGGCGTCTGAAAACACAATACCGTAACTGGTGAATACGGTAATTTGCCAAGAAGAGTCTCTACTGGAGAATAGTTTTCAACAAAAGAGTGAGCAAGAGAAACACATGCGGCGTTCTACTGTGTGTGTGGTACAACTACGGTAGCTACACTTACACGTCTACTCTTACCGTTTGTGTAGAACCACAAGCCACGCCCACGTTTCCCGTTCAAAACTGAAACAATACAAAAGCCATGCCATACAGGCGACACACAGCAGCGCATGCTTGATCAGAGACTGCTCGTAGAATGCGCTGATGACGTCATAACTGTCTGGATGAATGCCAGAATTTGGATTCCTGTATTTTTAGCTCTGGATACAGATTTATTTATTCACAGATTTATCTCGAGATTTACGAGTGGGCGTTGCAGATTGGGAGGAACTTCTAATAATTTAGAATGATATAACTAGTAGTCAATTTTAAATTCCAATAATTAAAAGTTATTGTTTGTAATAGGAGCAATGAAGAGGCCAAAAGGAGCGCATACAATGTTTAGGCCCATTTTTTTTTTCAAAAAGTTTCTCGAGTATAATGTATAACGTAGATTCAATGCTTTAGTAATAAATAGCATAACGTTGTGTCTTCGAATCAGGAAACAACAAGGAAATGCTCAGTTATCACACACATAGCAGTTGTTTGGAACCCAGGGTATATAACGATAACGCTAACAGCCGCTTGAACGTCCAGTGTTCACAGTTGGACTGAAGTGATCAGTGAGCTCTACTAATTTCGTGCGCTTCAGGACCAAAGCAGGACTAGTACACAGTTTGAGAAGGAGTCTATTTTCAGAGTTGAGAAAGTGTTCAAGTGCTTATTCGTTGATCACCAACGCGTTGTTATCGTTCGTATCCCAGGCGGCTGCTTTAATCGGGCAGTGCCTTTGGGGGAAGAGTAGAAAATTAGCTGATTAAATGGTATTGTTGCACTTTACCATAATTCGTACACAAACGTTAGGTCCTGTGAGACAGTAATTCAGCTTACAAGGAAAGGATACCAGATGCTTCCAAATGCGATATGTCTCATTCTATAAAGTCGATGATGTCAATCTCGAAACCGTTCGCCGTTTCCGCTGAGCGACATTGCAAAGAAAGTTATGCATGATTGCTTGTAGAGCGCTTAGACACGGTTTTTACACCCAGGTGCTGGAACCATATAAAATTGGCGCTGCCGTGCAAAATGGATACAGAATTGATTATTTGCATTTTAAACGATGCTTAAGGAGGTAAACGAAGTAGAGAAAAAGATAGGGCTACGGATGAATGGAACAAAAACCAAGTCCATGAAGAACGCCTTCTAAGATGGAGAACGAATAGAACTTGACGGGACTCAAATAGCAGAAACGATGTCCTATGTGTACCTCGGACGCTCATTGAACATGGAGGATGACCTCAAAGGAGAGCTGGGTAGAAGAAGAAGAAGAGCAGGGTGTGCTGTGTTTGGATCTTTCAGGGAAGCCACTGACCAAGTGACAGACCACGAACTCCGTGCTCATCTCTTCAATTCGACAGTATTCCCAGCGCTCTGCTACGCAGCCGAGACGTGGGCGGACACCGCGGACACGTTAAAGTCACTTCGCACCGTGCACAGAGCGCTTAAGCGATATCTTTTGAGGTACAACCGGCGCACACAACTGCAAGCCGGACTTCGCAGTTCCGATTTGAGACGAATATCCCGCATTCACGATCCGGCGGAATACGAATCGAAAGCTAAGCACCGATGGGCCGGTCATATAATGCGAAGGGAAGATGATAGTTGGACAAGACGAACTTTGGAATGGATCCCAAGAGAAACAAAACGACCTCGAGGGAGACCACCAACGAGATGGGCAGATGTTTTCGCTGCACGGATGGACCAGCTGAACGCTCAGCTGGATACGAGTCAAAATTCTCGACAGCGTCGTCCACGATGCTCCTGGATGACAATGGCTAGAGAAAGAATCGAATGGAAGCGGTGCTGGAGCCCGCACGACAAGTGAAGGTGGGCCATCTAAGTAAGTCTCTAAGTAAGTATTTTAAACGAACTCCGTCGCAGAATTTCAGCGAAGAATGTTTGACTAAAGGTACAAATTTACGCTTCGACGGAACACGCATTGCTTTAGAAGAACGTTCATAACTTCACCCACATTTGGGTTCAGCAGAAATGGACAACGGATGCGAGATCAGCGTCGTAGACTTCATATCATGGAATATATATATCATTTCGAAATGCCAAGGACATCTGGTATCCTTTCCTGGTTAAATTTTTTTCGACTCTGACATTTGACTCGGACTTTCTCGTATAGTTCATCTATAGGTTCATTCATTCATTCATTCATTCATTTATTACGCTGTATAAGACAGACGTTATAAAATGGTGACAAACAACGATAATACCTAAACAATGTTCTCCTAGATACTACAAATAAAACAACGGTTTGAAACGTGGAAGAAGCGCCGTTAAGTCGACTACCGACATGACAATCACCTCATAAAAGAGCGAAGTACTACGCTCCACACTCATTTTATGCATCAAAGGGGAGCAGTAAATTATTCCTCTCGGGACCCACTGATAAAACGGTAAGCGTACTTGAAGGAACGTGTTTGTTGTGGGAATATGCCGGACTTAGGACGTTGCATTCAGTTGAAGAGTATTGTCTAGCTTAGATATAATAAACGTAAACCTACATTCGTCCTCGAGCATTCGCATTTCGGACGAGTCGAATGCGGCCGCAATACCCACAGTTAGCACCAGAACGCACGTCCGCAGCATTGGCCGAGTTTGAGGTCTGGAAATATGGAGAGTGGGTGGAGCCTGCGATCAGATTAAACGGTTGCTAGAAACGGAGCTATTCACGAGCAAATGTCAAGGTGATTTCATGGCAAAATGTAGCATGAGAGAATCTGGAGATTGATGAGTACGAAAAATTAAGAGAAAGTGGACAAAATTGGACAATATTACATTACATTACTTTACATTACATTACATTACACTGCATGCGCATTTTTGGACAGGTTACTATCATCTTGACAAAAATACAAATATAGGAAACAATTTCGAGTGAATTCGTCCAGTAAATTTGCCAAAAAGCTCGTCCAACCCTGGCAAAAGGCATGCAACGGATCCTGAATACGATGAGCATTGAGTTATGAACGCTTAGAAGGGTCTCGAACGTCGGATCTGGGCGTGGCCAGGTGACGAAAAGCAAAAATCGTAGTTTGTTTACGCAAATCATTGTTTCTCCAATGTTTTCCATTACGAGACGCACCAGACAGCATTCACTAATGCTATAGTGCCAAAATGTCATCCCATTCAATCTACTATTCATGACAAATTACCTGCCTGCGTATGCAGATCTACAGATTTCTCTCAACATAACCTGCTATAACTATTGGTAATCCCTTACTATATTTCAGAAGAAATTTCCTGTGATCTGGCCGAAATCCCCAGCTACGGTCTGAATCCATGACAACGTCGTCGTAGAGATCCCCGTCACAAACCATCACAACTAGCAAACAGAACAGCCGTTGGCTTTGCAAGTTGTCGACAAGCTTTGGGTGGACAATTTGTTGGCAAGGAAAGACGACAGCAACTTGTTAACGGGCTTTGGTCCGAGCAAGTAACGGATGTTCTCCGACAGTTACTTCTAGGGATTCTGAGCACCTCGCCACCCGCTGTAACTCCCCCACCCCCACCCCGAGAATGGGTCGCCAAATTTTTGAAATTACCTTGCAATACAAACAAAAATCTTGTTTTGGTTTATTTTTATTTGGTTATTTTTATTATTATTTTTAAATATTTATTATTTATTAATAAATTAATATTTTCAATAATTTGGTTCTCCGTCCCTGTCCCCAAAACGGCGGAGACCCTAATTTTTTTCTCACGCCCCTCCCCCCTCTCGCCCACTTTCTGCGTCCGCTACTGCCCACTACCCATTCAAAATTCCCGCGCGTTCAAAATTCAAATTTGGCGCGCTGAATATCGACAGTGCATTCGGAGTCGACGCGCCAAACGACCCTCAATTTTGGGACGCATCGAGCTAGTATTTCATAAATTGTAAGATTTGTGTTTTAAAGATGTTTGCTATGCATTTTCTAGGTTGTTGCCATTTGTTATCTACTAATTTTTTTTATCTATTCTCATTCTCGCTCTTTAGCAGAGAAGTAAAAACAGTAGACAGAAAAAAATTCACTTACAGTGGGCGTCGATGGCGGTGAGCCGTCTGCGGCCTCGAAGAGCACGCGGCGCGACCGCACCGCTCGAGTAGCAATCCTCTTCGGGACATCAAATTATGGGGGTTTCTTGATAGTCAGTTAGTTTTCGTATTAGTTACCATCAAATGTGATGAAAAACTATCAAGAAAACCCAGATTCGCCACCGCGGCGACAGTTCTAATGTGAGCGGCGCGGTCGCGACGCGTGTTTTTCGAGACCGCAGACGGGTCGCCGTCATGGACGCCCACTGTATGTGCACAATTTTTGTATTTAGTCACAAAATTCCCACGAGCCTTATTACCACGTTTATCCGAAACTCTTATGGACACTGTTTATCTATTTATGGATTCATTACCCAACTTATTTGGAAATTTTTGCGCAGGAAACCGTTTGCGGCAGAATTTCAGTTGCAGTTTCACTAAGAACGCCCAAAACTCGTTGCACACTGTGAATTACATACAAATTTGACATTTCAATGCATTACATTTGAACTTTGCACAAAGGAGTTCAGCTCTCCTGAATAGAATGTGGAAATTCGTGTCTATTGGCAAAAGGGGATTTCACAAGCGAAAATTTTTTTCAAAGACCAAAGATGCAACATTATACACTTCTATGAATTCTATCGCATCTGAAAAGAACTATGAGATCAAATAGTTTAAATCCCAGGAGTTATAGGGATTTGTACGCTTTTTTATTTCAGGTAGATCACATTATTGCAGAAAGGGGCGGGGACGCTGCCCAGTGATTGGTTGGTTTGAACATTTTTCTTCTAGTTCGCCTGTCGTTTAAACTTAATTATATGGATGTAGTATAGTGAACATTTTTATGGGATTTTCAACAATTTTTAACTAAAGGAGCAGGAACTATCACAGAAGCGCAGGTAGAGGTGTTTGAATGCACCAATGGTGTGACAGCGGCTCCGCCCTCGATGCAGCCATTACTTTTTAGTCCATATTTCTATCATAGAATTTTTATAGCGATAACGGTGGCTATTTTACGGGCAGTTGACCTTGAGTAATCTAACATACAGCCGTTAGCCCTTAAGGTTTAGGCCGAGGCCCTATGTAGTACTGGGGATCCCATAAAACCAATCCACTTCCGTTTGGGTCCAGTCAGCTCCAATTTTACTAGCCAATTAGCCTCCTCGCGTCATTTATAGCATATGAAGGATAAAATTTGGCCTAATCCATGAGGAGTTGACCTTTTAAGAGCAGCTGAGGTCAGTGAATCGTGTCACTTCAAGCTAAGAGGAAAATATTATCCGGAACCTTTTAGGGATAGCCCTTTTACATACTTCCTTGATCCAAAGTACTGTAATATGTCATGAGCGCACAAGAGCTCCAATCTACAAAAAAAACATAATTCCTCACGCAGATTTGCAGGTACAAGGTAAAAGCTACAAAAAACAGGCCTAGCTGACACGTTGTATGGGAGGAAAATGGCAAAACAGGCCCCTATATGACTCTAAGAGGGCGACAGCGATTCGTCATCGTTAATCCGCCGCCTCCTCACCGGCCCCCACCAATTCATTAACGGCAGTACTATTATTGATGTTGCTGCAAAAATTCAATATATAGGCTACAGTATTCAACTAATAGCATGGTGGGAAAAGTTAGGCCATTCGGAAGCAGTCGCGCTCAAGGGCCAAGGTCCGGTGAAAATCTTGCCCATCCAGGTTTTTTGGCTCCTTCGATCCATACTATATACATATGTGGCACGTATGTGAATTTCGAGAGCTCGACGTCGTGGGCCCTATCACAAGATATGGGACGAATTGTCTGAGAATTACGATGGCCGTGGGAAAACATGCTCCAAATCAGAAAGGGTGCTCGCGTGCAAATTGAATAACGATTATCGGACACTTACCACCCACGCGCGCGTCAGGCCCCGGTAAAGCACTGTATAGAAGGTCGCTGTTCCCTGTCTTGTTTTTTTTCAGAAAAAACACTTCAGTTTTAATTTGAGATGGCTAGTAAGGTGATAGAGTGAGTTAGGACACCTTTTGAACCGTGTTTAGTTCTTTTTAACCAGGTTCAGAAAGGCACAACGGCCTGACGCTGCGCACGCGGGTGGTGAGTGTCCGTGATGCACATGGATACACACTCCTTAATGAACACTTCATGAAACCATCCTCATCATACGGAACATGTGCATTCCTTTGAAAATGATTTTTCCTACGACGCCACACTAGACAACATGTGGAGCGCGCCGTATAACGTTATCTGAAAGCATGGCGGCTGCAAACGTGCAAACGCCATACCGAAATCGGTCGATGAGAACCGTTCGATTTGGGACTTTTTAGCAGTTTTTTATTCTTTCCATACAAGGTATCGCCGTGGACGACGAATTCGATAGAAGTCCGATAAAGTAAAATTTGCCCGGGCTTTGCCTTTGAAGTATGGTACGGGGCATTAGATTAGCGCTGGAGCACGTTTTCACTCAGAAATGATGCAAAAGCTTATCTTGCTTATCTCGCTACAGCCACGGCTCTCGGGTGGTGATTTTGATTTTCGGACAAGTTATCCGTGAAACTATCATGACGTGGTTTTTGCCGACCTTTGTACAATTCTCATCTTTTAGCATACCGTACCCTGCGTAGGGGGAGGTATTATTACGATTAGTAGTAATGATAGTAATTAATGAAGAAACATAATTATAAGCGTGGTTACAAAAGCGCGATAGAGAGATACGTGTACTTAGATAATGATTAGGTCCAAACGTTATAATTTGTGACCGCATAACCAGGCAAAACCAGGCTAGCAAACCAACTTTTTTGCCCTGCGCCTCTTATCACTACGTTGTCCATATCACGTCATATCTTGTCGTTATCCACATAGGTTTTCCATCTTTCATCTTTTTCCACATATCTTTTTCCAAAAATTGCTTCTAGAACTCCAATATTTCCAGAATTTAATACATGAAATAAGAATATAGCATGTAATATTATATGAAAAAGTCTTGGAAATGTAGAATCATTCTCATCTCCTCCTTTACAATCTGATTTTTCACCATCACATTTTATTCACACCTCATTGTCCCGAATGCCTCAGATTGCCTTTTTTCACCTAAATTTTGAGCCATTCGAACTGAGTGAGTAACCAGTAGGTTAATAGAAAAAAAGGAAAAGGATTGTAATAAGAAAAGTTGAGAGGTTAGAAATAGCCTAGTTCAGTTTCGAACCCTAATCTTGTAGGGAACTAAATCAAGAATATGCCTCTCATGTAGCCTGAAATCCTTAGCTCGTAGGTACTGTAACCATGGAAATGAAATTTGTTGTTTATTATTATTTATTTTTTACTTACATTATCATATTTAATTTATTATTAAAGCTTAAATTCAAACTTAAGTCCACTATAATTCCCATGAAATTAGTTATGGAACCCTCTGGGCTTAGTTTCATGGGTTTCAAAGGAAAATAATGGCGATGCTGCGGTGCTAATTTAGAATTGATGTTGGAGGAGGTGGCCAGGATTTCTGAAGATTTCTGGATAAGTCAATGGTTTCAGCCGGGAAATCTGCCAGAAGTCCAACGAACAGTAATGACGAGCAACTAGTCAGCAATATTTAAACTCGTCAACAGCTGCATAAGAATACTATGTGGAATTCACTGGAAAATTAGAGAAATCACTGGAAATTATGATTGGAATGTCATTCAGAAACCCATTCAAAACCTGTAGAGCAACGCTTATTTTTTATTATTTTCACTGAGTGGATGGTCCATGATCGGGAACACCAGGAAGGGCACAATTCCAGATTAGAAAACATCCTCGACACCGCACCCCTATATGAAATAGGTATATATCTTCGTTTGTAGCGGGATCCATAAACGTTCCTGAGAAGATTAACAGGTTCCCGTCAACTCAAGGCAAACGAGTTATCCGTCCCAGAACATGCAGAGCTCGTGTGACCTACTGGTATTGATGGATGATGACTATCAGCAGCATTGGTCATGGAATACATCACAGGCTATCCAAGAAACTCACCTCGGATGATTAGAGTTCATCCTGGAGCCTATGGGAGCAGCCAAGAATCCCGCCCCTCGTAGACTCACTATGTCCTTACATAGCATTTTAAGTTCATATTACTTATTCAATTCCGTGATGACGTTCGCACCACGAGGATTCCCCTACAGAGAGCATTCAACTCCAGCAAGGATTTGACAATGAGAAATCCTTTAGTGAAGAAGATTCCTAGGATTTCCAGCATTTCTTGAAATGTTCTACGAATTAAAAGGTTTGAGGATGTTAGGAAGCCTGTGGTTGAGAGTACCTAGCATTTTGCAGAGGATTCATCGTTTTTGAGCATGAACTGTTATCCAGAGATGATTCCGGAATCCATAGAGATTCGAAGAAATCGTGGATGGTAGGGATTCATGAGAATCCGGAGATAAGGGAAAAAAGAAATCCTGGAAAAAGAAATCCTCAGAATGCAAAAATGTTCCTAGTAGTGGATTATGAAAGTTCCACTGCGTGATGTTCAAAATCCAGTGAAAGGGACCAGGCCCTAGATGAAGCACTGAGGTTACCCTAGGTAAACGTGTTAGCGATGGGTAAATTCGTGTGATGTTGACATGTTTACCCTAGTGATCTCAATCATGGAACCAATAGTGGATATAAAGGTTCCGCTGCGTAATGTTTGAAACCCAGTGAAAAAGACCAGACCTTGGATGAAGCCCTGACATTACCCAAGGTAAAGGTGTTAGCGATGGGTAAATTTGAGCCGTGTTAACACTTATACCTCGGGTAGCCTCAATTATAGGGTCACATGCATCACCGAATTAACCCAGGGTTAGTGTGTTCACGCTACACAAACTCACCCAAACTTACCCGTCTTTGGCATAGGCATAGATCAAAATGTTTACTCTGGGTAACCTCAATGATGCATCAAAGCAATGCATGTTGCCTCGGGATACCCTGAGAAACAAAATGAAATCCTGGGCAGCGTCGTCCTAACCGCGTTGTCAACACTGATGAGATACGAGGCCTTCAAAAACATATTAATCCCACTTGTTGTTCCGCCTCTGGCTATTGTTACCCTTTAGCTAAGCCGTTCGGGGTTTTATTAATCCCCGGAGGTGATTGCTAAACTTTCCAACGTGTTTGTTCGATGAAACGAGCGAAATTCCGGGGAAACTAATGAGAACGTGGATTTCAAAGACCGTGAGGAGAATGCCATCTGTTTTAGAGAGGGGGGGGGCTGTGCTACCGCCGCGGGTAACGCGGGCTTTCCACGGAATGGCCCGCATTTCTCAACGGGTGAATGAGGAAGGTTATTAGCCGTAACTGTTCCTATGGACACTATGCGTGGACCTCAAGCGAGCCGCGCGGAGTTAATGTTGGGGAAAATTCCAGAAAATTCGTCAATTCCAGGAACGAGCCAGTTTGCGGGAGTGCCTCAGTACTTTAAAATCCATTACTCTATGAAACTTGTCATCTCATATTAAACAACGAGTTTTTCCGAAATTTAAGGATCCACCAGACCGGAAACAGTAGCGGAAGTATAAACAACAACTACAACTGCGTAAATATTCCATATGAAAGTACGTAAGTACACACATCCGTAATGGACAAAAACATCGCCCCCGTCGGCTCTCCAACAGTCGCTAAAGTGGCCATTCAGACGCAGCTCAAGTGGTCGCGAGCAGCAAAAATTCATATATGCAGCGGGGCTCGAAAACGCTATAAAGTTTCACAGTGTAATTAACGTCTGCGAACGCGGTTAGCTAGCTGCAAATGTGTGTTTGCGTACGCAACGCTTCAATGATCGCCGGAAAAAATTCGCAGATAATTGAAACCCAGTGGTGCCTGAAGAAAATTTGTAAAGAAGCCGTGCTACAGCTAATACACTTGTCCTTCGCTTTACAAGACTTGCGTAAAAGATGAGTTTTTGGTGTAAGTCCATTCAGTCATGAGCGCTTTGTAAGATAGCTGAACTTTCTAGGTACCTGTGACGTCACCATTCTTCTCAACTTCTGTAGCGAATCGAGGTGCAAGATGGGGTACTCAGCGAATGGAGGGTCGAAGGATGGGATTGTCCCTAGCGTACGGAAAAAAACTAGGGCGAAAGCGAGAAATCGTTGATCTTATCGGCAAGTATGATGATGAATATGTCTTACGAATTATATATTAGGTTTAATTACCCAAGTTTAAGATTTTTATTCCCTGTCCTAGTTCTATTAATCCTCCAATGGCCGACAAGGAGAACAAGGATCCAAGTGAGAGGTTAGTTTCTCATGTTTATGTTTGCTTGAAGCTTAGGACTTCCCCTCCCTTAGTGACGAGTACTGGGGGAAGTCCTATGCCTTTAGCTCAGCTTCCGTATAAGGGTAAGGTACGAAACGGAAGTTGAGCCATTTCTCACTTACTTTAATTGAATCATTAATTTATGACTTAATTATTGATAATAGCAACTAATTATTGATAATAGCAACTGGCTTTGCAAAATCGTCCCCACTTGATTTTTTTCTTGTAGAAAGTCCTCTGAGAAAAAGATTTTGGTAAACATAAAACTACGTACATAAGAGTGTATTTGGAAACGTTCGGAGTTCCAGGACGAGGAACCAATTACAAAATCAAACGTCGGTTCCGAAACATACATTACGGCAGAACCTGTACTCCAGAAAACTGTGTCGTTTGTCCTTACGGAAAAGTTGGAGATTGTACGAAAACGAGGGTGGCATACGAAATTGAATGCTAAGCTTGTCATGCTCAATATACTAGAGAGACAGGACGACCGCTCTGTGCTCGTGAATGAACATATAGGTAGTAAAAAATGAGAGAGTCTGATAACACCCTTAGGGAAACAAACTAGGAGGGAAGGGCATAGTGGAATTGATTCCAATGTAAAATATACCTTTCTTGCGTATGGAACACAAACATCCGTCAGGAAAGCCCATGTGGGATTCTGGATCTGCAAACGGAATCCCAGAATGCATGGCAGAAAAGAACACTCGGCGGTCACTGGTGACATCATGCCTTTTCTATCAATAAGTGAGCTATGAGATTGCCAAGACTATTTGTGCTCGGCAAGTGACACCAACGGAGCCAGTAGTCCGCTACGCTCATTAACAGCGGATCTGTTCATAGCACCAAAGCGGAAGACCATCTTCGCCAAATTCGTGGGAGCACGTGGTAGGAGTCATTTTCGGCTACGGATCTCACTGTGCTCTGACTAACACGAGTCTAACGCACTGGGAGAGAAGGTGTTTGATAGGATAACTCGTAAATTAATAACATCTTGAACCGCTTTCAAGCCTCTGAGGAAGACGTGTAGTCGAAGCGTTAGGCCCTCAGAAGCGTGCTCATATACCAACCTGTGAGGCACAGAAGCAAACAAATATCAGTACGAGGAACGTCACAGGACTAACTTGATTAATTCGAATTCGAATATTATGAGATGATCTTAGGTTCAACTTGGTTCAACGAGGTACCCGGTTCAACGTCTTTGTATAATACTATGAGAAAATGCACAGTCTTTCTCGGGAGGAGAATGGATTCCATGACTACAGAAACTCTGCGTGATCTGGGCGAGGGAAACGGATAAAGCAAGGTCTAAGTGAGAGCATCCAGTAGGTCAATGCGATTCTGTAGAAGCGACGCTATTAGAGGCAGCACTCACGGAATTTCTCACTCTCGAAGTGATTAGGTTACCGTGTAGACTGCTGGACAATCACAATGGTAACTTGAACACAGACAATAGCTGTTGCGGTAACTTGATCATGAACCATGAATCTTGCCTGAATGAACATCGTCGAGCGCTCGCCTGTCCACAGTCATACCCTACCAACTGTTTCTCTAAACACCGCACAACGATGCACACTCGAGGGCCTCCTCCATCCATCCAAGTCGCAGTGTTGCATCGTCATTTCGAGCTTCCCCTTGAAAGAAAGATCATGGAAGCCGGGGAAGTAAAGCGGCGCCATTCGGAGATTAATAGTAGGGATGAGCTGGCTGAGGCACCGAAACTCATCGCTTGACAATGACCGCCCCACTAGTCTGGGTGTTGTAGTTGTTTATCGTACTTATCATTGTCCAACTTGTTTCACGCAATGTGTGCTGTATTCTTACTTCTCACCCTCTGTCCACAGTGATCGGTTTGCCGTTCTCATGTAAGCGACTGTTGTATTTGAAGTTATTGTAGGTTATTGTATAAAGGTCTGACGAAGGCGCTAAGCGCAGAAAGCTTACTGAATAAAATCACTGACAACGAAGCGCTCACTGTTACTGATCAAGATATAACAGACAATAGCATCTTACCTGCGGAGATACGGATGGCAACGAAGAATTTAGGGGGGATCCTCTCGTTGAAAGGTCTTTTTTTAGTTGGCTGAGCCCAGCGGTTCATAGGCTGCTCCCTGCGTGATCCATGAAATAAACCCACGCAGGACAATAAAATTGAATTACGTGACTGCAGAAAGGTGCAATAAGACGAGAAATAAGTGCCGAAAAGAAAATTTATTGGCCCTTCCTACACTTCTGGTCAGCGCTTTGCTTTCAAATTAATTAAAAGCTGGAGCTCAAAAGTCGGTCCAGGTGTGGGATAAGTACCAGAAGCACTGCTTGTTGACGCATACAATCCCGCTGGAATTCAACTGGCATGGATAGAGGCGACAAATGTTCATAGAAATTGAGGAATATAAAGGTCCAAAGCTTACTGTTGTCAAGCATCTTCGAACAATTTCACCCGTGGAGTATACGCCTATTTCCTAGCAGAATATTTCCTAGCCTAGCAGAATACGCCTATTTCCAGACACTATAATTTATGTATTTTCTTGGCGTTAAGAGATCACGTCACGGAGCATAACAAATTATGCGGACTTCCATGTCATACTGAGGAACATCCACCGCGTGTAATTGACCATAACCTCGCAAGAACTCGCTTGACCTCGCCCTGAAGTTCTGCATTTGCAGACAAGGAATAGTTCCGTGAAAAATTGCTAAACTGGGCTTGCACTACTGACTGACAGGCACCACTCATCCATATCTCGTGCGGGATATTAAAAATTCGTGCACGGATCTGGGCAGGGTTCCTGTGAACTGCTCAAAAGTAAGTACAAAGAACGCGTCACTCCAAGCGAACGGGTCAGGAGTGTGACACCCAGAATATCATTTGAATAAGCGAATGATGAGTTGTAAAGGGGGTTCAGATTATTCCACCTCCTCACATGCACCCACGTCAAGTTCACATTTTAGTGCAGGAACTATGAATAAATAGCCCTTTGCATACTACTAAGACTATAATTAGCAGCTTAACAGGATAACACTGTACCGGTCATGGAGCTTGGGTTATCCAATTTTGAAGGCAGTACCCGTGCATACTTTCGGCTGCGAGTAAAAGTCATAGTACTGACAAGATCATTACAATTGTGAACAAATCATGGCTTCTCGCAAAAAAAGAACTCATAAAAACCTCCAAACCCTGCAGAAACTCAGCCGTGGTGATAGGGTTACTAATTGAAAAGGTTAAGGGTTACTAATTGAAAAGGTTACCAATAGAGGGGGGGGGGCAATTATGGGACAGAATCTCTATTGTGTGACTAGTCGCTGTACTTGCTACTTACAAAAGTCACACGAGAACTGTTCCCCGACTTCCTCCCCCTTCAGTCGCTTTTTCCAGGAGTCATTTACCCAATCTGTGATGTTACCCAATCTGTTATGATCTGCTTCTTTTCCAGACGCAAATTCACTAGTGAGACACTTCATGGTCCCTTCCTCTTTTTTCTCTCTCTCTCTCTCTCTCTCTCTCTCTCTCTCTCTCTCTCTCTCTCGCTCTCCTCCTCACACTTGTTCCCAATCTTGCTTTTCCTCCATCCCAATATCACTGCTAGGGTGCCATGCAGGGCTGCGTTGAGATTACCCAGGGTAAACGTGTCAACACTCCAAAAATTACCCTTCTTTGAAGCAGAACTCAACGTGTTTAGCGTGGGTAATCTCAGTTATGCATCAAGACCCTGAACTCTATCCCTCTCCCACTCCCAAAAAATATCGTCCTCTCTTTACCCCTCCATCCTTTCGTCCTCTTTCTCCCTCTGTTCCCTCCTCTAGGCTTAACACTACCATTCTCTAGCCTTTTTCCTAGCTCTCTCCCTCTATCTTTCGCTCTTTGTCTTCCCCCCCCCCTCCAGATTCCTCTCAGAACGATGGTCGGGGCCCATGTCGGGGCATTGGCAGTGGAGCATACCATTTCTTTATGTAATCACTAGGTGAAGCTCCGAATCCACCATATTGTTACAGCCTCAGGGCTTGAAGTCTCAAGCCATTATCGAAATAGGCTCTAGATTGAGCATATCTTCAGGAAACCGTATTTATTTTGGCGCTCTCTGTAAAACTTACAGGTGTAAAATGCCTCAGGAAGAGAACCTACAAAAACAAAAGTAAATCTTTTAGCCAAGCTTCAACCAGTAAACAATGATTTTCAAAGCAAGCCGGGTGGCTCGGAAATGAATTCTCATCGAAAGCATAATTTCTAGCGGCCATTTATGCTGGGACCAATCTAACAACGTCATCGTAAAACCGCCACCGCATTTCAATTAAAAGGACGGTACCATTAAATTGAAGTTTTCCATGTCCTCAAAAACCGCAGCTGCTTGGTGGCCTGTGCTGCTGGCTGCAGAGGAAATTTCCAAGTTCACATTTCCTCACTATCTGCGAACGCAGCTTCGAGGGGTTTTGAGGCTTCGGAGAGGGAGGAGAGGAGGAAATTTTCGTTTTTGAAATTCAAACGTCGATGAAGTCGAAATGGCGTGTGTTAAAAAGTGCACTTAAACTCTTCTCGTTATGGAGTTTTTAATAATGAGCGATTCCAGGAAAGGTCACTGGATTGCTATCGCAGAACTCTCCTTTCATAATTATTTTTCACGGGGTGACGGGGTTGCAGTTTAAATAACAGGTCATAAATCAAACATTCAAAAGCTCTAAACTGAGCGAACTGGTTTTTTTTTAGAAACGGGTGCATCTCCAGAGCTCCTACCCTGGGCCTCGGTGCATCACTGAGATTACCCAGGGTAAACGAGTTGACGCAGCTGTTAACCATGGGTAAATCAGCCTCTCCAGGTTTACCCTTGGTTATCGCAATTGTTCATGCAGTCCATGTTCTTGAATTTAACACATTTTCTTGTCCTCCGCTGCTTGGCTGAACAATTCCCTGCCTAAACTTCTTGGATCCCCGTTGTCCAGGACACCTAGGGTACGTTTTCCACATACCTCGGCTCAAAAATAGTGACCTTTCATGACCTCCTCATAGCAAAATATCTTCCTGAATAATAAGTACTGCATTTGCACAGTACACACCAATATATCCCAGCTAGATTTATTCCGGGTGCACTCTGTAAGACCTCTCGCCCCCAGCACTAATCCCATCCGAGGACAACATTCATTATACGTCTTGCAATAGTTAAAAATGAGACGGGGCAGCCTCAGTGAGTGGGATCAGCCCCGCTTAACTCGGATTTGTTTGGAAAATACATTATGGATGGGTATGCTGCTGCAGAGGCCCAACAGTAGTCTTGGGTTAGTGTTCGAGGCATGGAGGCATCGTTAAGATTACCCGGGGTAATGGTAATGGCGCAGGGGATAACAGTGGGTAAAATTATTCGATGTTAGCACTTTTACCCCGGGCAATCTCGATTATGCATACGGCTACTGTTTTCGAACTTCAATTCGTGTAATATTCCTGGTAAGATTGTGGATTGGGAGTAAATACAGGATAAACAAAAAAGGAAAAACATGCCTATTTCCCATCATCCTGGGTACCATAGCTATTTCGGACCACGTAAACAGCATTTCAAGGTGTCCAAGTTTAGCAAGTGCACCTGCGGAAAATGTTTTCCTAGACGTATCCACCTATTAACACCCACTAGGTCATTTGCCACCATGGATGTCATGATCAATGTCCAGAAAGGATAATCGTCGCTTCTAGGAGAAAGGCCTAAGCCAGACTAATAGCCGAGGCAGCTGGAAGAATTTGCTGGCTTCAGGAAGCTTCCTAAGAAAAAGTGCGCATGTCCAAGTGTCATAGATTGTGCACTTGGAAACCTTTCTGCAGGGCAGAGTAACAGAGCATGGTGCATTTATTTACTTATATATTTGTTTATTTATTTATTTATTTATTTATTTATTTATTTATTTATTTATTTATTTATTTATTTATTTACCTACGTAGAGGTAGAGTAACGCTATACAAATATGTAAAGTGAATTGAGCTGAGAGGTTCAAACAAGTAGTGACGTAACAGATTCCATGGAATGCATGGGAAAGTGGAATTTATTTATTTATTCATTTATTTACTTATTTGTCTATTTATTTATTTATTTATTTATTTATTTATTTATTTATTTATTTACTCACTTATCTACTTACTCCCGAAACTAACTGCCTCCAGCTTGTCTTCCTTACCTGGGTATAGACCTGTAGCCTCATGCATCGCTGAGATTACCCAAGGTAAATGTGTTAAAACCACGCAGAATCTGCCATGGTCAACCAGTGCCTTCATACGCTTACCCTGGGTAATCTCAGTAATGCATCCAGGACCTGCTATCGGCGACGCGCGAGGTATTAGACTAGAAGACTATGTTTAGTAAAAACCTTATAATGATAAAGTATTTCTATTTATTTCAATATTTGGAAATATTCCAAGATCTATTATTTGTATTATTTATATTAATTTATATTATATTTATTATTAATTATTTATTTATAATAATTATTTATACTCTTTAATGCACTGAGTATACCGTCTATCCGAAACGACGGGGCCACCGGCGCGGCGCGAACCCAGAGGCGGCGCGGCTGTGACGTATGCTGTACGCAGCCAAATCGCCCACGTCACAGCCGCGTCGCCACTGGTTCTCCGCCCGCATCGGCGGCCCCGTCGTTTTGGATAGACGGCACATACAGGGCCAGTATTATGAGAAAAAGAAAGCGTTGAAAACCTTAAGAAAAATAATTTATAGCGCTGCTTCCGTTGCTCTCTCAGTTTTTTGTTCTGCCCATGAAAAGAAGTTTATTCACTCTGCAAGACTGCCACAAAAGAAATGGCACGTTTTTGTGCAAACCTTACATTTTATACAAATTTTATGCAATTTTCGTATCGGTGAAATCCTACGCATTCCAGAAAAAATGTGCCATTTCTTTTTCTTCTGCAATATTTTCTTGCAGTTTTTTTTTTCTCTTTTTCTAATGAGCCACCCACCTCTACTGCAAATTTCAAAGAGAAAATTTCTCACTGCAGTGACGGATGCTGATTTGCTCAGTCAGGCACGCTTGGAAAGCAATAAATTGGGGTTTGTTCAACCCGATCTTGGTTCTAATAACCATGATATGACGCCTTTCACAAGCATTTCAATGTTTTTGTCTGTTCAACGGCGCTCTTGCGAAATCCTACATGACGGCTTGGAGGAGGAACGAGACAATCTAGCATCAAAAAAGGGAGCAGGAAATGGTAGGAATGGCATTATTGCCTTCGTAATTTTGCCCTACCTGGATAACAGACATGGTGTGGGTACAGTAAAATGCACATAAATGTTGCGATGGCAGAGGATATAATTTCCAATGATGGTGGGGTTCTTCTCTCAAGGTGGTCAAAACAAAAAAGGGCCAACTGAGAGTTTACTAGTCCATTCAACCGGTAGTTGGCACCGTGGAGGGAGACGCGGCCGTTTTCAATCAATATTGAGTGTGGTTGATAGCGCACAACCGATTAGCCCACGTTCAGTCTGCAAATGCACCGATACTGAGTTTTTTTCATTCTGACCATCTATTACGACTAGAATTTAGTGCAAAATTAAGCTTGAAATTTTTTCATTTCCATCAAAAAGTGTTCCCTCTAGGTTACGCAGAGACACTTCACCATCTCAAACTGTTCCTAAGAATTTCACATGGAAAAAATCTCCAGGAACTGCTGATCACAATGATATACGTGGTTCCCTGCAAAGCATACAAAATACCCGCTTCCGAGCCTAGGTTCGTGTGGAGAAAGTGGGCGGGGCCGGAGGCAGGGCCAAAATGAAAGGACGAGCTTTCTGGGCAATGCACTCCCGAAAGCTCAACATCTCGAGAAATTCGTGTTCTTCGAAAGAGTTCCTTATCATCCACTACCTAATAGGATAGAAGGTTCCTTGTGTGACCAGCAATGCAGTGGATGGTGCGAAGTCTCACCTTGGCTCCGCCCACATTCTCCATAAAGTTGGGATTCAAAATGGGGCTTTTCGGCAGTTTTGCACGCAATCATGTATATCATTATGACCAGGAGCTACTGCAGATTATTTTCGAGTAAAAATATAAGAAAGGATCCAAATACGAGAAGCTGACATTCTAGGATGCCGTTGGACTGGATGCCTGTCTGGGAACCTAACTGTACAAAGTAGTGGGGTGGAAATGAAAAAAGGCAACGGTAAATTCCCCTGAAATTCTGCTAAAGCAGCCATGGAAAGCAAGGAAATACCTATTCAGAAGTTCGGAATCTACAAAACCAGGATTTTTGCCGCAAGCATTCACCATGGCTCAAAAATCCTGTGACCCCTCCTCCTTCCACAGAGAAACACCCCTCCATTACTTCTTGGATTTCCCAACTTTAGAGCTTCTAATGTCGCATTAGTGATAGAGCTTCTAAAGCCACATCCTTGACCAAGGCCCGATCCTCACGCCGTCTGGGCCCTGCTGTTTACCTCTTCCAGCCTAACAATATCCCAGAGAGCAGCGAGCACCCGAGAAATCGCTGACGTCTTATCCTGGCAATGAAAGCCAATAATATGGCGCTCCAAAACAAAAGATGTCCAACACATCGCGTCACATTCTATATTTACACATATATAGGGAAACAACAAACAATGGAGCCTTTTTTGGTTTCACATGACACTTCTTTGTTCATAAGCAGTGTATTTAACCACACACATGAGTAAATATTATAATTAAACTCTGAGTTTTGTACGGTAGTGTGCCTCACGTGATAAGTGCTTGTTCAGTTGGCAGAGTTCAATTTTTTTAGGTTCTTAATTGCTTCACGCGCCACGGAGGCTTTGTCTAATGAGCTATTATTATAGGTGTAGGGTGAAATTAAATGTAAAATACGGTCGATAGTGCAGATAGTCTAGCTAGCAGGTACTGTACGATTTGCCCTGGAGGCATATTTTGATCAGTTGTCCGTATTTTCTTTATTTATTTTTGGGACACGAGAAGCCGCTGAACCAAGAA
>JARK01001340.1:2191274-2223124 GCA_000688135.1 Ancylostoma ceylanicum | reverse complement strand
AATTGGGGTCTCCGCCGTTTTGGGGACCCAGACGGAAAATGAAATTAATAAAAATATTAAATATAATAAAAAATACATAATAAAAATTATTTAAAAAATAATAATAAAAATAAATAAAAATAGAGTAATACAAGATTTTTATTTGCATTGTAAAGTAATTTCAAAGGGGCGCGCGCCCCCACCCACCCCTTCCCCCTGCGTCCGCCACTGGTACGTACTGGAGGAAGTGCACATATCCTCAGAGGCTTCTGCACTGTGAACACTGGCGACCCCCAGCGATGTTTTTTTTTTGGGGGGGGGGGGGGGAGAGATACCTGGATGAGAGCTGGATATCTGTGGCTTAGAAATGAGGTTGCGTCGAGATCTCTGTTAGTCTCGGGACAAGGGACTTCTGAGTTTTCTTCTTTTGCTGCTTTTTTTTCTTATTCAGGTGTTACGTTTGCTCCGTTATATTCTTTGGCTTTGTTTGGCACGTCACTGTAATTAACGTATGGTAAATAAGTAAATAAATAAATATGTCCGGCCGTGAAGACTTCTTATATGCTGCCCCACAGTGGAGAATAGAAAGAAGTGAACAAATGCCTTAGCGCTAAGCTCGTTTGTTCGAATTTGCAGGCGTGCGTGGTCGTCGCGTGCAGACGTGATGTTCTCCACGGACAGGGTTAAATCTACCGTCACTCCGTCGTAAAGCCTCTTTATCATGATTAACACTCGTTCAAAAGGGCTATTTACATCGAAAGTCTAGACGTCGACAAATCTTTTCCTTTGGGATTGGCGGATGCATGTATATTATCGCCGTCCTCACGCGATTCGATGAATTCACTCTCAGGTAAAGAAGTCAACTTTCGGCCAGCCGAGGGATGAAAAGTGCGCTGGAGGAACAGTCATCGTAGAACAGAGGTGAGCGCCATCGTCGCCTAAATATGTATGTAGAAGCCGGCTTTTCCCTTCCGGACGGCTTCTATTTGCAGTCACTAAGCTTTAAGTTCACTTATGCTATTTTCCATATAGACCACATTGTTTTCTGCTATCATTCCGCCGTATGTTTCATGTCTGCCGTTTTACCTAGGCGGTCCATTTCATTTTTTGTGTAAATGTAAGAGTTTGTTGCGAGTACTGCGTTGACTCCCCTCTCGGCTCTCACAGAGGAGCGACCTCCCTCCAGATGTTATCATTGGTCGGTAGACCACTGCGGAAGGCTTGGATGAACTTGAGAATGAGTTATTCACGTGTTACCCTTTTCACCAGTAATCGTAAGGGGTTCTCATGTCTACCCACAGTTCTTCGCATTTCATCTCTGGAATGGGTTGTCAATATGTTTTTAGGATAAGGATGTGACACAACTTCAACGACCTTTGTCCCTCCCCCTCTCTTGGTCAGTGTCCCCATTATAACTACTCATCCCGTTTCACCGACCATTGCACGTTAAGGTCAATCGTTTTTTGTTTGTTCTAGTTTTACGCCTCTACTTGGCTTGCGCACCTTGAGTGTACCAATAAATAAATAAATATTTCGTGAAGCATTTTCGCTTGTATTGTATTGTTTTGTCTTGTATTATATTATTCGTATTATTGTACTGTGTATTGGGTTCGCTTACCCAAGTTTGAGGCACACGGTTCGCTTCGTAAAACTGTGGTGTGGGGTGGGGTCCAACGGTGAATTGTCTGCATTGCGAGCAAAACTTATTGCATACACAGAGTGCCGAAGTTGTACAAATTGCACTGTTAAAAGAGCCACCAGGGAAAGGCAGTGAGCGAATGGAGGCCATCCATTAGAATCTAAAGGGTTTGAACAAGAAGGATGATCAGGTGCAACATTTTAGAAAAGAGAATTTCAAGAGCATTAGACGCAAATGCTTGGAATTTAAAAGCATTAGACGCAAATGCTCTGCCGCCCGCCTGCATTGCCGCGCCGCACCGTCTATGCGGTGCGGCAGTGCACTTAAGCGCTGGCTCACTGGATGAGGAATATTACCACGGGATCCCAGTCTACGAACATTCACTGTAGCCTATCACAAGCAAATCAAACCGATCAAATCAGTTGGTAGCAACAATCCTTTTTCGCCACAACTCGATGGAATGACCCCATCACCGATCCCGCTGATCTCGGATCTTGAGCATTCAACGTGTTCTGTCTCGAGAACAAGGAAGATGCTGATACTGTTTTTCTCGTAGGATAGTTAGCACAATTTCTGAGATTCCGACAAAAAGAACTAAAGAATTCACAAGTTCTCAGCGCATGCTGCTCCTCAGGCTAAAATAAGGAAATGGAATTGTGAACTTGGAGAAATGACATTGACGGCTCAGCAAGTGAAAGTGCATCATCGGCTGCTATTTCAACTGAGTGAACACCAAGCACTAAATAACTTTATCTCTAGTGGCAAATTGAACCACTAGAGATAAAGTTATTTAGTGCTTGGTGTTAATGTATAATAGTAAAGTCAAGTACGCTTTTCCAGTAGCGGAAGTGACGGACTTACCTCACACATTCTTGGCGCTCCGTGTAAATATCAAGGTCAGTATCAATTTATTTTTAACAAACAGTTACGTCCATGTCTTTTTTCAGAGTTAACTACTACTTTGCTGGTTCACTATTATGTACAAGAGACGTAACCACAAATCGCAGTCTGGGTTTCAGGTGGTACTCAGAGACTTGAGGTAGTGAGCCTAACCAGAATTGACGGCAAGGCACTAAGCCTCAGAGAATTTACAAGCTACGTAGCAGGAAATCTATAAATGATCTCCCTGAGGACTTCAGCGTACATCCCAAGGGGGTCGAAGAAGGAGTGAGAGGGAAAGTCCAAGGAAACTCTAAGTTGCATGTCGATCGAGAAATGTTTTGACAGCGTGAAAGATTAGAGGAGTACTCACGGGAATCTTCGTGTCGAGATGTTGTTGGATTTCGTGGTTTCGAGAGAGGTGGTACTCATATCCAATGAAGAAACAGTGCAAAACACGCGAGAAATCAGAGGAATTTGGATAGTGTTCCCTGAGCGCCTCTGGTGCCAAGAGGGAAATTTGTGAATCTCACTACCTGGATTTTGATCAGCGGCATGCCATCCTCTTAAACCCAGGAAAAAATACCAGATATGGGTTCGGAAAAGGCAGTAGTCGACTGAGTCCAACTTGTATTTTCCCTACAAAAGACATTCTTTATTCGAAGATAGTCATTTTGTTGGGTATTCCGACCTTCATCAAGTTTTATTACTGGTTCAGACTTCTGGAGTAATTGTAGGAGCGTTAACTGAACCGTTTGCACTCGGCTAAAGGAAAATTTTTGTTCAGATGTACTGGATTGTTTCACGTTCTCAGGTCATTTTTAGCCATTCCGTTATCCAGATCGTTGTCAAGAAAAAATCTCGCATACGCTCATCTCTGCTGCTGATCACGGAGAGGGTTTTGCGTTGAAAGCCTATTCTCTTAGAGATTATATAGTTATGCGTTTTCTCCATAATCTTCTGGAACTATGTACAAGAGGTTTGATGCCATGGATACGAATATCGCATTACTTTCTCACCACTTCGTAAGGAACAGTTTATTATAGGCCTTACTGAAAGGCATGTTTTGTGCTGTCCAGACAGAAAAAAGAGTAGCGATTAGTCCTCTATCACAGGAAGCGTCCGAAGCACATTATTTAGCACGTACATCACATCATTATTATACAACAACGGTGGAGTTTTTTTTTTCTTGTAGTTAGTCATGACCTTTTCTATGAATAAAGGAGGATGAAAGGAAAGAAGGATGTCTGGAAAATGCTCAGAAAAAAGTGCGCTTTCTTAGTCTATCATTAATTGCTTACTATCATTACATCATTATTACTAAAGTCATTGTGAATGATGTCTGATGCTGACTATGATTATGAATAAAAATTATAATTAGAAAGTAATCTTTTTTTAATAAACCACTTTGTCGTTACAAAGACATAGAAGGAAATATAGCTGTCGCCTTAATAACCTGCTATGATTACCTAGCATTTGGAGAGGAACGCCATAAAACACTTATGGTTTGAGCACGTCATTCATTCAGAACAATTCCCAATCCGGCGTAATAGTGGCCCAGGAAGCATCATCGAGATTACCCGGGGTAGAAGAGCTGATGCCTTGGATAACGATGGGTTTAATGGTGTTGACTCGTTTACCCTGGGTAATCTCAACAATGCATGCAGTTTCCGAAGAGGAATTCTGAGTGACACACTGTGATAACCAAGGAGAATGATGAGGGAAAAGTAGGTAAATTCCACTGCAACTGAGAAACCAAGTTTCCCCCGAGGCGTGGCATATGAATGGCTATGGAAAGAAATAACCTAGTAAATGGAAAATAAATTACTGGAAACGGTAAACAAAAGAAATGAGGCAAATTTACCGCATAACCCAATAAAACAAGCGGCAAAAATAAACAATTTTTAGCTGATGACGTGATAACGCAAAGTCTCCTATGGATAAGGATTGCGGAGATCCAGGTAAAATTCACAGGAAAGCTCAACAGGATGTTCTTACAAGGAGGGGTAGAAAATGCGGTAATTTTTTTTCAATATTTTCTTGGATATTCGACAAGTTTCTGGATAATTCTCAGAAGTTCCTTGCAAAGCAGCCGCAAAATAAGGGTTCTAGCCGACTTGCCACGGCAATTTTTACGCTTTCTAGCACAGAGAATGCATATTTAATGAAATTAAAAAGTTCCAATTCCTCCGTTTTCACATGGAAGCACAAATACGTTGTGCTAGTGTCTCACTTTTCATTCACATTCGCATAAAAATAGTACGTGGTTAATAGTTGAACTTCTAAAGAGCTGAACTAAAAGCCAGAATCAAAACATTGCTTGTTGTCCCTGAAAGGATTCGTGCTCGAGCGCTGCGGTCGCGTCGCGTGCTTTTTGCAACCGCGGAAAAGTCACCAGATTCGAAATCCATTGTACTTAGGACTGAGTATTGCATTAGATCTACTTTAATTTGAAAATTCTATTTCACTCCAATTGGAATTTTCAGATTTCCGGAAAAGAACAACTCTTCAGGAATCATCCGAATTGAAAATTCAATTAAATGGGTTATTTGATTTTCATTCGGTCCCAATTATATTAGCCAGCTGTTAGAAATGTACAGGAAAGTTTCAGGAAAATCGGGTATGAGTTGCCATACGAAACGTAAACAACAACACCATGACTACATAACGTCGTAAACGACTACATACAGACCGGTCTGGAGACTCCCCAAAGATATTAATGCTGAAGATAATGAGGTCGATGATGTTCAGACGAAGGACGTCTGGGACTATGCACTTAGTCTCAGAAATGGCTCCCTAGGGTAACAAATTAAAAGAAAAACATTGGTGTATCACCAGAGAGTACGAGCAGTATGCCCACTTAGACATTCTGTTTATACTGCACCTGCCCGTCTGCAAGCTCAGCAATAGGATTAGGCTTGGAACAAGCTCCAAAACTGCAAAAAATTCCTATTTCAGTGAATCCAGAGCTGCCATGCATAGAGGGCTCCTGAATGGGTTACTCTGTTAGGACAAGTCATAATCTTCACTGAGAGGACCCATTTTGTGCATTCAATGCTGGTTTAGGCCTCTCAATATTTACCCAAGCCTGTGCCTGGATGCGTCGATTATGAGATGAGACTACCCAGGGTAAATGTGTTGATGCCCATGTTAAGTATGGATAAATCTGTGAGGTGCCAACTCGTTTACCCTAGGTAATCTCATTGATGCATGCGGCCCTTGAATGCACCATTTGAATTACCCATGGTAAATATATTACCGCTATGGTTAAAGCGTGTGTATCCAGGGGCTGCGTGCATCATTAGAACTACCCTTGATAGTGGTGTTAATACCGCTGAGCTCATCCATCGTTATCACAGGCATTTGCACTTTAACTCTGGCTAAACCCAATGATGCATGCTTGCCCAAGTTCGGCAGCATGTTCACATGTGCGTGAAGTCGTCCATACCTAGCTGCAACCCACGGGTAAGCATGCCTATGGGTATGAGATTATCCATCTTTCCACCTTTTAACTATGGGTAAATGAGGGGGAGGGGTAACATGTTTACCGTCGGGAGCCTCATCGAGGCACGGGCCACGTCTAGAGCCAGAATGCATCATTCAGATTACCCAAGGTAAACGGGTTTACATTACATAAATTTATTTACATATACATGTATTGTTCGCACGGGTTTCAGTGTGTTTACCCTGGGCCATCTCAATGGTACATATAAGCCATGGTGAGCAATTTTATGAACTTTACATTATGCACAAATGCGGCAGCAGTCCTCTGTTTGCCATGGATAAACCTTCAATGTGTGCTGGCTCAGAATATAACACAATGTTGGTGAAACCTTTCTCACCCAAAAATTAATTTCAGAACAAGCTGTTCATAAGATGTCCTCACTCCCTACTGAGAAACGCTACCCTCATTATCTTTTGCCAACAATTGTTTCAAAAGAATCTGAAGTTCACGGTTCTTTACTAGAAAATTTTTCACGGTCAAAAGTAGTGCATTTTCAGAGCATAGGGTAAGGACAATAGCTTGTTCGTACGCTAAGGCCAAATGTTCCTAGGAACAACGCCTACTCCTTTGTGTGACGAAATGGCATTTTTATGAAAGCTATACAATAGTGTTAGCATAGTATTAGGTTGGCCAATCATGAATGCGCGCTTTGTTTTTTCGTCTTAATGAACCTGTCATTGAGCAACTCTATACAAGAGTTGAGAACCACCTGAAAATCAGATTCGAGGGAGCTACGTGGAGGCCCCCGACGGAAAAATTTGCGGCGTTACCAGGATTTATATAACAGGACTATACAGTTTCTCAAGATCTTCATTCAATACGTATCCTGAAAACCAAATATTGGCAACCGATACATCCACTACGAATGGGCGGACCCCACAGACCAGATTGACATGGGACAGACTGATCGCATTTGCTCGAATAAAGCACCAAGAGGAGAAAATTGTAAGCTTATACAAAACTTAGAATCCGAATCGATAGTGCTCAAGGCACGATCGTCGTGGTCGAGAGATAAAAGATGTTCATTACAGGAAGCGGCGGAGCGACGCAGCGTATAAAACGCAATGGTCGAAGCAAGCAACAACTTGGAGGACGGACAACAAGGTGATCCTCATCTCCTACCCAGCAAGACTTCCTGCCAGAACCTAGCACTACTATTATAGCTCAATGTTTAATTTTGGATCCATAGCTAGTTTTCGTTTCGTGCATTATTCTTATACGAAAATTAAGCTGTTTTATAAGTTTCTTCCTGCACTCATCAGTAAGGTAAAGGAAACTTATAATGTGTGCTATGTGAATTTTCTTACATATGCACACGCAAATATTTACATATACAGACAAATACGCATTTGTGCAAGTACGATAAACCTTTCACTGTGACCGTTCCTTTGCAATATTCATTCATTCATTCATTTATTACATTGTAATGGTTTACAATGCAACCCTTCGAGAGAAGGTATATGTATATGGAATCAAGTATGTACGATACTGCTATGAGAAGTTACTGGAATACTTTGGTTCGAGGAATTGCAAGGGCACAGCTATTTACAGATTTATTTTTAAAAAAGTCTGTAAAAACTCTATTGTAGAATGTAAATAAAATAAATGTAGCAAAACTACCATATTCTAACTGATAAATCTATGTTAGTGGAAGTGTGTCCTCCCAACTATGTATACTCAGCGCTGAGCGAACCTACATATAGCTAGATAATAAAAGGAGAAGAAACGAGAAAAGGCACTCGCAAGGGAAGGGTTGTTAGAAAAACATCACGGAGTCTTTTGTCAGCTCAAATAAGTAAATAATACTATCGCCCACACACTCAAAAAACTATTGCAACTATTGTATGCATCACATCATCATCGCTTTTTTGCATCAATGCTTTCTATAAGGAGACGTATGCTTTCAATACCTAATCATAGAGTGACAAAAAAATTTTTATTCCTAAGTTTGCTGGGGATTTCACGATGTACCAAGGACCTTCCCATAATGTACTGGATGAAACGAATGGAAAACTTTGGGCATAGAAAGGCATGTTTTCACGTCGCTTCTTTGTTTTGCACTTGTTTTGCGTCGTTCTGCTTTTCTTTAGGAAATTATTTATGTTCACACCTCCAATACATGTCACCGCGACGGTGCTGTTAACTTTCGAGGCAATAAAAGCACCTGTGAACGCAAAGAGTATGCTGCTATCCGGTCGGTGTTGGATTGCTGTTAGTCCCCTATAGAAAATATGAATATCGATCCTATAGCAACCGACTAAAAGCCGAACAGCAGTTCTAATGACAATCCAACCGCGCCCATTTTAGCAATCCGACTCACAGGCATGAGGCTCTAATTCGGCAAATGTATGAGTAGGGAAATGGGGATTTATACGTTCTCATCATTGAAATGAGTGGGCAGTATGATCTAGTTAACTGATGTGGTTCTCTGGCTGTGGTGACTTATGGGGGTGAAGTCTTCAAGATGCTTGATTATCTGTGAGGGGACGGAACGTCACGAGTTCCTTTCCCCATGGGAAGACTTTTTTCCGCTTGGTATGTCTGAGTAAGCATCTTGTGTAAATCAGTTCTAGTAACTATATTTCGACAGGGTCTAGGAGTCCACTTTTTAGCCTCTGGATATCTTAACTACGGTTTGAATATACATATAACATGAAATACATGAGAATGGAGGAGACCACATTACACATAGGGTAATGGTACCAAGTATGTACCAAGTAAGAAATCATCACAGCTGCACTGATCTAATCAGCGGGAATGCGAGCACTCAATTTGGTTATAAGTAGTAGCAGAAGGGAGGAGATGATCGAAAACCAGACGCTAAAGAACATAAATTCCAGGAGGAAGTAAAATTAGTAGGCGAGTTTAGTAAGTGAGATTTTCTTCAGCGCAGAACAGTAGTAGAAATAGTTATTTATTTATTTACTTATTTATTTATTTATTTATTTATTTATTTATTTATTTATTTATTTATTTATTTATTTATGAATACACTCAAGAAAGGGGCGTGATGCATAAATTGGAGATAGAAACGAAGATGTAAAAAGGAAAAGAGTAATAAAGAAGGAGATACTAGGAAATTACAAGAAGAAAGTGTTCACAATGACATATAACATACCAAGTGAAAAAATACACCTCCCAAGTAGAGATTGCTGCTTCTAGAACTGCATACCCTATTGACAACCTAAGGGTAAGACTAAGCCTTGGAAAACAACCACGTGATTGTGGTCAGGGGGGAGGGGATTATATTGACCGAAGCTGAATGGCTTCGTTTCATAAGTGGTGAATATTGGAGTGGATCAGAGCGTTTTTTTTTTCGTGTTGACATTTCGAATAATGTGGGTTTTGGACCATTTAGAACGAGAACAACTTATTCTACGTAGTTGCAAGCTTTATGCAGATGCGTATGCTTCTCTAAAATTATCAAGTGGAAATCGAAATTGACAAGTGGGTTCATATATCCACGGATAAACGTGTTTATCCAGTTGGATAAAATATATACGTATGTAGCATATGGGCCCAGGTTCATCTCACTGGGTTCAGTCAGTGTTTTGTCTAATACGTAGACACTACTTTTGGAAAATATAGGTAGAAAATAGGCTCTCCATGGTATTTACGGTAACAAACTAGGCAAAATGACAGGGAAGACAATATGATTTGGATTTTTCTCCAACTTATCGCAAAGTGAAGGGCAATTTATACTGGATGCGTGCGACTGACGCGCGTGCGACTATACGATGAAGGATAGGGGCCAGTCGCATCGCAGTCGCAGCTCAGTCGCACGCGTTTACGGCCTCGCGACGGCCGCGCGTTCTTTTCATTGAGGATTTCATGCCGCGTTTGCCGGTCTTCATAGAAAATCTTCAGCAAATGGATGCATGCGTCTGAAAGTCGCACGCAAGTCGCATCTAGTATAAATTGCCCTTAAGTGGTGGAAAAGGAAGTGAAACGGCTGAGGAGTTCTCCTCTCCTCTCGCCATTCCATTCAATAGAGAAAAACTTTTTTAGCTGCGGCACTTTCTCGGAAAACCTTCCCACCTTTGTATTTTAGACGACGTAATGGAATCTAACTGTAATCATCCAGCCTCAATACTATCCCGGTTGACTATATTATAGAAAAGAAGTCAAAACGTCTCGTACGTGACATTTTTCTGCCACGGTGGAAATGTCTCAAAAATCACACCACATATAATACTGCAATGTTAACAAATCATACGTAAGTAAATTAAGTGAGCAAAGTAAGTAAAGTAAGTGAATTTTCCTTAATAGAAAGGCCTCCAGCATACTTTGGCCAATAATTTACAGAATTTATCCGCTTACACTCAGAATCTAATGAAACGCTGTATGAGCAACTGCTCTTGGATTAACACTGACATCGCCAAGGAGAAATCGAAGGTGAATTAAGAGGTGAGAACCTGCTTCCTCTTTCTGGATTTAACCACTCTTAGAATACCTACGGAGTAAAAATAGAGTAGACGATTTAATTTATTAAATACTGCTTTTTAATTCGATGAATTATGGTTTCGATGGTTCCCCTCGAGTGTGCCGAATAAATGGATGAATAAAACTTTTTAGAGACATTCTAATAGTGTTTTTTATGAAGAGGTACAAACATAAAGTGGGTGTCGATGGCGGTGGCCCTTCTGCGGCATTGAAAAGCACGCAGTGCGACCGCGCCGCTCGAGCAGGAATCCTCACAACAAACTATGGGGTCTTCTCGATAGCTTGTTAGTTTTCTTATTAGTTAACATCAAATGTGAAGAACAACTACATATCAAGGAATCCCAGATTCGCCTCTACGGCAATGGGCGGCGCGGTCGCACAGCGTGCTTTTCGAGGACGTGGAAGGACCACCGCCATCGACGCCCACTGTACGGGTGATTTTGTAGAATGTGCAACTCATCGACATGCAGCTCCTCGAACAAAGAAAATTAAGTTAGAAGAAAAAAAACGGTAGAAAATGGCTTTACCCATATGTGATTTTGAAAAAAAAATGCTTAAAACGCAACGCAATTCCAGCCCGGAATTAGAGAATTTTTCTAATAAATAAATCACTTAGAGACAAAACTCAAATTGCACTGACCAAGCGGCGCTTGAGCAGATGCAAAATTTGTTTTCTCAGGTGTAATTAAAGCAATATTCTACTATCAAACATGGGGGAACCCTGAAGGCGACTAGTCTTCCAGGAATGTCTCGAAATTTACCCTATCATCACTGCCTAATCCAGATTCCTAGCGATTTTCCACAACTCTCCACATAAATTGAATCGACGATTTTTTTCCCAGAATCAGTTTCGCAATTTCGGACGTAAACATTCTATAAATACACGAGCAGACTACAGTAATCCAGTTCATACTCATCTCGTAAATGTCTTCCAAATCTAATGTTGGGGCAGCTAGCCGACGTCAAATTGACACTTACCATGATTGCATATCGTTCTTGTTTTGGCAGCGGGTCACCTAATTAGAACTCAATGAATGAAGTCGTTCCGAGAATAGACAGAGGCATGGAGGTGGGGTCACATCGGACGAGAGGTTCTTGAAAAAACAGGGGTCGGACTAATTTGGCCAAAATTGCCATATATGTACATGTAAGGTGTAAGTCCCAACTAAGTGCAACTTGACGTTTAATTAGGAATTTTGGAGAGGTGTTGTTTATGATCCACTGTGTGCTTTAATAACGCTTAAACGGAAAAATGCCACCAAAGTGGACTGTAGCCAAATTTAGAACTTTTCTCGAAATATTCAGCTTCCGCTTACATTTATTTATTTATTATCTTGCATACAAGATGCCCAGGAAAGAAGACTAATTAGATGTCCACTCGTAAACACAGCAGTTATAACAGTCCGGAATCCCCCAGACCGTATAGAAGAACAAAAGCCAACAGAAACCGGAATAAGAAAAGACGACAAACAGTAAAAAATGGGTAAAGCGATGCTAAATACCGAGACACCGAACAAGCGAAGGAAAACTTGCATAGCTTCCGATTTAACTAACAAACTACTCAGGAAAAAAGTGAATGGAGGTTAAATATCCTCATATTACAAACAAACCTCGAAAGAATTAGGAGTGAATCAGAATGACCCATTGCTCCTAGCCGACTATGGAATTAAAAGAGACCCTATGTCAGATAAAGCAGTGCAGGCTACGCTCTCGAACTCCCACCACTGAATATGCCTGGCATGGATTCCGCGAAGAATCGTTTTCGAGCGGTACATATAACCTGGAGAGCACCAAGAAGGCTGGTCTTAATTCCAGCACGTCCCTGACAAGCAGCCGATGGCGCTGATCTCTTGCTAAGTCCGACCTGGTCAATAAATGAGTAGCGTGCGTGAAAGAACGTATAACTGGTATGACCCTCGTTCTGGTTTCTGGAAACAAAAACCTTTCTGCTTTAGTAGGTTAGGTAGGAACAGTCCTTTAATAGCAAAATCATACTTTACAGTCTCGTTCTACTATTTCTTGCTTCTGTACCTTTACCCCATTGTTTCTGTTCTCTAAATCAGGTGGCAGGAGCAAGATAAAGATTAAGTACTCTTTTTTTTTTTGTAAAAAATTTTGGTTTTTAATTTCTGCCACCAAGAAATATTAGAATTTGCTCACTAACAAGAACCTCTTCCTCATCGTTTCAAAGTTACTAGGCTATCCGCGAAGGCTGCGTGACAAGACGTACGCTGCTGAGCTGTGATTGGTCGGTTCATGCGCGCGTCGCGGCTGCAGTCTTCAAACGCACGAGCAGCGCTGGGAAGAACTAGACGTTTTCTAAGCAAAGGTGGGGTAGAGGGATGTCATAGGAGCCGGAAAAAGTGTAAGGGGTGTCGGAATGATGCAATCCGTCGATTTTGAAGGAAGAACCTGGATATAATGAGCATACGCGTGCGGCGCGGTCGCGTCGCGGTGCACGTCTTGACCGCCTCCCATCCGCGAAGCAGTTCAAAGAATCTCATGTGCACCTTGAAATCATCTCTTCACACGAAAATATAATTTCTCATTCAAGCTGAAACGGCTGAGTGGCGGACGAGTTCAACCGTCACAATCTTGTCACTACGCGCACGCGTCGCTGACTTCACGATTCTAACGAACGAGTTCATAAAATACACAACTGAAAATGTTACTGAAAATATGCTGCTCAAGCACTGTTTCCATGATTTCCGCACTCTGCTCAGTGAAATTTTGGGGATCGCTATAAAGTGCAGTTCATACCTATTTCAGTAATTCAGACATTTCAGTAATTGAAAGTCTATGAGTTTCACAACGGAAACGACCAGACTGTTGTCGATATGAAAGGAAGAAGTACATGAACCACTCATGACATGGTAAAATTTTCATTTCATCACCATAGCTCACAATACGAAAGCGAAAACATTTCCGCACTAATAAAAGGCGCCTATGGAGCATTGAACAATCATTGCAAGCGATGGGTAGTGCCGTGGTGTTCTGGCTGGTGAGTTGACTATAGTCTTCTTTTTTCTTATACGAAAAAAGTTTTCGTTTAGGTTACGTTCATTCCTATCTGCAAAGAATTTGTCCATGGTAACACATTTACGTTTAAAATTTAGTCTAATTCAATTCATTCGAGTTCTTCGTTCCATTTAAGCTCAGGTACCAGTAGTGACACCTGCTCCAGTAGTAACTCCAGCCCCGGTGGTGACTCCAGCGCCTGTGGTAACACCAGCTCCAGTCGTAACACCTGCACCGGTTGTGACACCAGCTCCAGTCGTAACACCTGCACCGGTTGTGACACCAGCTCCAGTCGTGACTCCAGCTCCTGCAGTGACGCCTGCGCCAGTCGTGACGCCAGCTCCTGCAGTGACGCCTGCGCCAGTCGTGACGCCAGCACCGGCAGCAACAACTACTCCACCTCCTGTTACCAGACCCCCCTGGCCAAGTTCGTTTTTCCTTAAACCAATGCCTTCTATTAGAATACAATTGTGATTGTAATACGGATACAAAATAATAATAACAACTGTTCAGAACCCAACTGTGGGAATCCGAAGCTTACAAATTCGGTCAGAGATGTTTTCCTCAACATGCACAATAATTGGAGGTGAGAGCAATCAAACGTTCGTGTCCCAGTTCTGGCACACCTCGTTTCAGCTAAAGCAATAATTTTAGAGGAAACGTCGCCAGGGGACAAACAGAGACGAGCATGGGCTGGGGAATCGCTCCTCCAGCAACCCTTATGTACCGTATGGTAAGAATGACACGTCTATCCTTTCCATGTAAATTCATAGAAAACCGTCAACATGAGGGATTTTAGAAATACACTTGCAACGCGGAGTCATACGCCCAGCAGTACATACAGAGCTGTAACACGAGAGGACTGCCTGAATATACTCATCCAGGGTACAAAGTGAACACTCACGTCGTCCGCAATCTTCAAATAAATAATGTTGGAGCAGCGCGGACTGTAAGTTTAGACCGCTTACTACAAACGATTTACTCAGAATTTTGAATGCGTATTATTTTGAAATAGTAGCTGCAATCGTTGCTGAATGAGAAAGACACCTCCTTCTGGGCTCTCTGCTATCGCCATGCATATGCCAAAGATATGTGGCAAAAAACACTCCAGACTAGTGTACTACTGATAACTCTTCTCCCATTCACGTGCTGTCAATCCAGAAGAGGAGTATCTTTTGGCACTGTGTTTAAGGCTATGGCCGCCTGGTGGAGTCAACTGGCAAGATTCGGGATGAGATCTAATATGATGTTCTATGCCAGTGAGTTCCGCAGAGGAGGACGGAATGTCTTGAGTTGGTCTAAGGTATAGCCAAGATCGAAACACTTTTACATACACATTATATCTCTGAGACAATACAACAAATCAGATGGCGTGGTGGAATAACAAGGAGCTTGGCTGCTCTGTGCAGCGCTGCAGTTCGTTCTACTATGTCGCGTGCATGTATAAACCTGGGTAAGACTGGTTTTTTGCTAATTGTACTGCTCATAAGTGAACAAACGTTTTAAATTACAGCGGAAACAACGTCAACCAACACGTCTACCAAGTGGGTGCAGTTTGTTCCGGATGCGGAGGAGGCCAATGTGATGGTCAAGCTCTTTGCCGTTGGTGAAAACAGACGAATTGAAAAACTTCTCGAAAAGGAATTTTTATTCAACAGTTGGTTAGAAATGGATCAAATAAATCTTCACAGTGCGTTTTCGATACCTATCGTTTTTAATCCTCAAATAAATCTAATCCTCAAATAAAAAGTCGAGTTTGTGGAAGGCATTCCTGCTTTTTTAAAACGGCTTGCACACACATGGCTGGCGGGGGCGTTTTCGCTCTGACTGTGCTTATAACCTTGCCCTATCGAAACTAACAGTATCATAATTTCTGGTTTCTAAAAAATCTGTTGAATACCCCCATTCCCCCCCCCCCCCCTCCCTCAATAATCGACACTCAACAAATGAACTAGCAGTTGGCCGTCACAGGAGTAGTAGCTTCCCCCAGACCTCGACAGCACTGCCACAACATCGTTTTGTTGCTTCAAGATGATACGCAGCGACAAAGTCTAACCGGCATGAAAACACGAGTAGAATCGCCTGCCCTTTTGATGCATGTTCTGCAACTAGTCTTTGCCCTAAGGCTTCGAAATCACAGCTTGCTTCCATCTGCGTCTACCATTTGCCAATAACTTGTCTAACCAAACTAACCCTTCACATAGTTCAGTCTCTGTAACACTAACAACTTGCAAATAAAGTCAAGGATTTCACTTGAGATTTCACAGCTTGGGAGAGGGGAAAATTTCCATGCACTCTTTTTCGTGCCCACTTTCATTGACTAAAAACCCTATTTGAAAGCCTGAGAACAAAATTCCAGTAAAAGGAAATTGGGGGACATCCAAAAAGTGGGCTTAATTGCTATTCGCAGCAACTGTCTGGATGTCTGAGCCGTTGCAAAGGGCTAGTTGAATCAGCAATTACGTTAGGTGGCATAATTACCTTAAAGGGCCCATTATAAATTTCTAGTCAAAAATTGGAATTTTCTCGGTTACAATAAAATTTTATTCACATATCGTCATCATCGTCATTTTTTGGTCGAGCGTCAAAAAAGTGCTCACGAGAGATCATGGACGAAACTCTGATAATTGCACATCACGAGCGCAACCAAACACCTAATGCTTCAGATTCAAAGCTTATGGTCAACTTGTAATACTCTTTGCCATCCTTACCTGAACTGCTGCCATCACTCCTCAGCTCCTCCTAAGAGCAAGGAGCTCCAGCAGCCACTGAGAGGGCAACGACAACAACTGGAGGGGGATGACCTTTGGCTTTGAACTCAGCTGGTGATACTGTTTCGTCTGCGTTCTTGTCGCACAGTTCTCAGAGGTAGGAAGAAATGCTGTGAAGCGTCTAATGCCCTCATGGAGACTGTTGGGTCGCAGAACCCTTCAGAAGTTTTTAACTATCCACATTTTGGGTTGCCCCTTGTCTACCCACCCCCAACTTCGGTTCCTCACTGAGTAAAAATACAAGAAATTTACAGCCGCTCTGACATGCCCCTGAACAACTGCAGCTAAATGCTTTTGCAGCATATGTTCATTCAAGTTCTAGTCTCCGGCTCTGCACTAAAAATAGTTGTTTGCGTACTCCATGCTTCCAAATAAATGAATGTTTATGAATGCCACTGAAGACGGCCACAGAAAGAGAGGCTACAAATGAACAATTTTCCATAATGGTAATATTGCTGTTCTATTATGCAGCGCACAGTGAGAATGACAACATTTCAGAGGTGATAAAAGGAGCAGTCGGAACCCGGAACACGCACTCGCACCAATGACTGGTCCGGTGATGTTCTTGGTGGTAAGTGGCCTAAACGTTACTGTTCTTAGCCATTTATCCATTCTGTTTAGATTGCCTTCATTCTATTAAAGAAGGAGGTCGCTTACGGTAACTGATTTATCCGTTTAATGGAACGATAAGAAAAATTAGACCTTCTGAATTCGTTTAATATATACATGTAATATTTAAGCTCAACCCGGCGGAGGAGCCACACCAGCACCGGGTCCAACACCGGCACCGGGCGCAACACCAGCACCGGGAGCTACTCCTGCACCAGGGGCAACTCCTGCACCAGGCGCGACCCCAGCACCGGGTGCAACTCCGGCACCGGGAGCTACTCCTGCACCTGGGGCAACTCCTGCACCAGGGGCAACTCCTGCACCAGGCGCAACTCCAGCACCAGGTGCAACTCCGGCACCGGGCGCAACTCCAGCACCAGGAGCAACTCCTGCACCAGGCGCAACCCCAGCACCAGGTGCAACTCCGGCACCGGGAGCTACCCCTGCACCAGGGGCCACTCCTGCACCTGGTGCTACTCCGGCACCGGGTGCAACTCCAGCACCGGGTGCAACACCGGCACCGGGAGCAACTCCTGCGCCGGGAGCTACGACTGCGCCACCAACTAGACCTCCTTGGCCAAGTTCGTTTTTCGTGAGATTTATGTATTATCGACTAACTGCCATAAAGTATGACGCTGTTTGATAAATTGATGAATTCAGAACCCAATTGTGGAAACCCGAAACTTACTAATTCGCTCAGGAATCTTTTTCTCAACTTGCACAATAACTGGAGGTAAAAGCAATTAGTTGTTCATGTCCCAGTTGTGCCCCACGTACTTTCAACTAGGCCATTAATTTCAGAGGGAGCGTGGCCAGGGGACAAACAGAGACGAGCATGGGGTGGGGAATCGCGCCTCCAGCAACGCTTATGTACCGTATGGTAAGCCTGGCGTGTCTACGCTTTCCAATTCGTAGAATACCGTGAACACCAAAGTATTTAGAAGTATACTTGCAACGCGGAGTCATACGCCCAGCAATACATACAGAGCTGTAACACGAATGGACTGCCTGCATATACCCATCCAGGGTACAAAGTGAACACTCATGTCCTGCGCACTCTTCAAACTAGTGACGCTGGAGCAGCACAGAATGTAATTTTAGCTCGATTGCTAAAAAAATTCCTCATAAATTTAAATGCGTATGAGTGTTACTTAGAATTTGTTCAAGTTTTCAAACGGGTGGTTCTACATCGGAATAACAGTTGTACAACCTACTGCGGAGGAATTAATTTCTAACTGTCAGATTGTCGTGATATGATAGATTTCGAACAATGGTCACAATCCTCAAAAATCGCAATTTCAGCCAAGATCTATTACTGGAATGCACCTTCATGTGTGACGTGTTTAAGGCCATGGCAACATGGTGGGGCCAACTGGCGAGGTACGGGATGAGATCGAATATGATGTTTTACGACAGTGAGTTTCGCAGAGGATCCAGGAACGTACTGAGTTGGTCAAAGGTGTGTCCAAGATGTGTACACTTCATACACACACCATGCTTCTGGGAAAAATAACAGTTCAGATGGCATGGTGGAATAATAAGGAGCTAGGCTGCTCTGTGCACCGCTGCAGCTCGTTCTACTATGTCGCATGCATGTACAAACCTGGGTACGATTGAACCTTCGCCAGTTCCACTTCTGACAGTTGAATAATGTTTGCAAGTTGCAGTGGTAACAACGTCAACCAACACGTCTACAAAGTTGGCGCAGTTTGTTCGGAATGCGGAGGAGGCCAATGCGATGGTCAGGCTCTGTGCCGTTGGTAAACGTAGAGGAATCAGTGGAGCCTCTCAATAATGAATGCTATACAACAGAATGTGAGAACTGGACCAAATAAATCTTCACATTGCAAGTTAAACATCTATGGTGTCCAATCCTGGAACAAGAAGTCAAGTTTATGATAAGCACTCCTGCTCTTCTTAGGCAGTATTTATTACACATGCATGGCTAGTGCTAATAGCTCAAAAATGACGACAGAATTGGCCTCGATCGTTATTAACACTTTTTCAAGTCAAATGCTAGTCGAGGAGTTAAGCATACATGGCACCACCAAGAGCCTCGAAACTTTTTCACACACTCAGTAATACAATGCTGGTAGAGAGGACTGTAGTGCTTTAGTGGGAAGGAACACCACTAATCGTTGATGCGTCCATGTTGGAATACATTGGCGAGGAAATTGGGGAGAACCATAATTTTAGGGCTTTACGAGGATACGCCTGGATTGCTCCCTGAATATTTGCAGCCAACGGCTGCTGCAACATATGTTCATTCGAAATCTGGTGTTCACCTGTGCACTAGAAATAGTTGTTTACGTACTTCATGCTTCCCAATGAATGAATGTTTATGAACTATGTTACCGCAGAGACAGCTAATGAATAATTCCCTGGGATAGTAATATTGCTGTTCCATCACAGCGGCTCACATTGAAAAGGACAGCATCCCATAATTAATAAAAGGTGGTATTGGGCCTCGAAACACGCACTACTAGCAATGGCTGGTCTAGCGGTGTTTTCGGTGGTGAGTCGGCTTTGAGTTTCCTTTCTTGGCCATTGAATCACGTTGTTATGTTTAGATCGCTTTCATCCTACTTGAGAAGGAAATCATCTACGGTAACTGAGTCATCTTGTATCAGTTGACAGTAAAAAAATTACAGGTTCTACGTCCACAAAACCACATAATTATATCTAAGGTCAAACTACAGCAGCACCGGGTGCAACTACAGCAGCTCCGGGTGCAACTACAGCAGCTCCGGGTGCAACTACAGCAGCTCCGGGTGCAACTACAGCAGCTCCGGGTGCCACTACAGCAGCACCGGGTGCAACTACAGCAGCGCCGGGTGCAACAACTGCAGCACCGGGAGCAACCACAGCAGCTCCGGGCGCAACAACGGCAGCACCGGGTGCAACTACAGCAGCACCGGGCGCAACAACGGCAGCACCGGGTGCAACCACAGCAGCACCGGGCGCAACAACGGCAGCACCAGGTGCAACGACGGCAGCACCGGCTGCAACTACAGTGCCACCAACTAGACCTCCTTGGCCAAGTTCATTTTTCTTGATATTAATGTCCTGTCATTTGAGAGCTCCGAATTCTGACATCCTTTGATAATTCATGTGTTCAGAGCCCAACTGCGGGAATCCGAAACTCACAAATTCAATCAGAAATCTTTTCCTCAATATGCACAATAATTGGAGGTGAAGGCAAAAGGCCCCCTTGTCCCAGTGATAGGCTGATTTCTTTGATTCAATTACTAATTCTAGAGGGAGCGTGGCGAGAGGACAAACAGAGACGAGCATGGGTTGGGGAATCGCTCCCCCAGCAACGCTTATGTACCGTATGGTAAATCTGGCATTATTATACTCTATGATTACATAAAATACCGTCCACACAAAAGTTTCTAGAAATACACTTGCAACGCGGAGTCATACGCCCAGCAGTACATACAGAGCTGTAACACGAATGGACTGCCTGAATATACTCATCCAGGATACAAAGTGAACACTCACGTCCTGCGCACTCTTCAGACGAGTGACGCTGGAGCTGCACAGAATGTAATTTTAGCTCGATTGCTGAAGATTCCCTTACAATTTCGAATGTGTAAAAGTATTCCTAGACCATAAACCTGCTCGTTGCTGAGCACGGAGAGAATTTGAATTGCATTATTCGAATTCCATTTGAATTAAGCGGTACAAATTAATTTAATAATTGCTTTCGAAAAGTATACTATTAAATCAATTGTTGCCTGGTGGTGCTTTGATTTACGATTTCCAATACAAATCGATAGTACCAGACACCAAAATGACCATTCTCAACATGATAGCACGTTTTCTTGTAGTGCAGGTGGGCGCTTTGTTGTGGCAGCAGTTGCACATTTATATGAGTAGGCACAGACTCGGTAACAATCGCTCGTGATGATATTAGGATAGTTGCACACTAGAATCCTCTCCTCACGTACCTGTTGCCCTGAATAGATAATGTAGCTTATACTGTGTTTAAGGCCATGGCCACCTGGTGGAGTCAGTTGGCGAGGTTCGGGATGAGATCTAATATGATGTTCTACGCCAGTGAGTTTCGCCGAGGATCAAGAAACGTGTTGAGTTGGTCAAAGGTATATCTAGGATCTGTATACTTTCACTTCTACACTATATCTCTGAGATAAAACAACAAATCAGATGGCGTGGTGGAATAACAAGGAGCTTGGCTGCTCTGTCCATCGCTGTAGTTCTTTCTACTACGTCGCATGCATGTACAAACCCGGGTAAGGTTGGACTTCTGCTAATTTTACTGCTCATAAGTGAGCAAACTTTTTGAATTACAGCGGAAACAACGTCAACCAACACGTCTACCAAGTGGGTGCAGTTTGCTCCGGATGTGGAGGAGGCCAATGTGATGGTCAAGCTCTTTGCCGTTGGTGAGAATAGATGGACCACTAAAACTTCTCGAGAACGAACGTTATACAACAGATTGTTAGAAATGGATATTGTTTCTATATATAAATCTTCTCAACGCATTTTGGACACCTATCCTTCCATATCCTTGAAAAGAGTCCAGTTTGTGAAACACTTTTGAGTTTTCTCGAGCACCTTTTACATGCATGGTTAAAATGAGCATTTCTAGTCTGCTTGTGCTAATGACCTACAAGTGACAGAAGAAATACTAGCCTCCATTGCTGTCTACGGTTTTTTTTTTCAAATTCAGTATTAGCCGACGTACAGAGACATTACCATGAGGTTCACGAACTGATGCTGTATGCACCATTATCTGTGGGGAAAAGAAGTCCGTAAAAATGGGTGAACAGAGAGGAAAAATGCAGAAGTGCCGAAATGTACGATCCCACGACATTTTGGAAGCAAAGTCGACCGCTCCAGCATATCAATTTCACCTAGAAGACTTATAAACCAGGTTAAAGTGGGAAGAGTAGTTGACTGAGAAGAGCTGTGTGGCACGGTCATTATCTGTTGTTCTATACTAGCTATCGAAGACAATAGCATTACAACATTTGCACAAAGCCTTTCAACTTGGTCATCACTAGCCTTTCAACTTGGTCATCACTCAGAATACAATGATAGAGGAGTATAAAAGCATACAAAAACAAGGTTTTTTTTGTGGCATGCAGAGCTACAACAATCACATTTCGAAACTATTTAAAGAACTCTATAAATTGCTGTGAAAGCGACGATTGTGCCTCATTGTTCTCAAGTCCCACGAAATACCGCAGTTTCATCAATGCTTACTCTAGTTACATCATAGGAGGCCCCATCTAAGCGCCTAACACACCACAGAACAGGTAGCATTCAACTTTCGTTTGCTATACCGTTGGGTGTCACATTGTTTGTATTGCACTAATTGTTCGATTAGATACTTAAATATAATGGAAATTGACAGATTTCATTTTTCCGCATAATTAGATGCAGATACCACTACCACAACATACCATAGCTGATCTACTATGATACGTTACCAGAAGAGCTGAATGATGGCACGGATACATAATACAAACTCAATCAGTAACTGCTCGATCAGATACCTAATCTTCACAGGAATTGACAGACTTTTTTTTTCGAATATTCAGTGCAGATACAAACACCACTACCACAACATACCATAGCTGCTCTACTATGATACGTTGCCAGAAGAGCTAAATGGCATGGATATGCAAACTCAACCGCCAGCGCTTCTGAAGCAGATTTTGCGAAGGGTCCTCGCCCACCCACTGTTTGTAGGAGCATTGGTTGCGAAATATCTCGAAATTACATTTACCCTTACATCCACACAATGATCTGTTCCATTGCGAAATACCTCGAAATTACATTTATCCTTACATCCGCACAATGATCTGTTTCAATGTATAGATGTTCTAACTGTTTGTCGCAACAGAATTGGCACTTCACAGAGTTATCGTAATTGATAGTGCCGGGTTCGCAGCTCTACGTAGATACAGAACAATTGCATTTTGATGGAAATGTAGAAGACATCCTGAACACGCATCATTGACGTTATAGGTCACTTCTTCGTTGATCGCCCGGATTTAGATTCAAGAAGCGAAATTACACAAATAAACCTATCACATACGGCGTTACAACTAAACACCCGCAACTGCATCGGGATCCTTCCACAACACTGAAAATACAATGCTGGTAGAGAGCATCAAAATGCTTCAGTGACAGGGAACATTACTGGTCGTTCATGTGTTCATATTTGAACACGTTGAAGAAGAAAATTAGGCGAGAACCATATTTGTTCTCAGCCTACATCGGAGTACGGCTAAGATGTGCTCCGCAAATTGCAGCCAACGGCTTCTGCAACATATATTCATTTGAATTCTGATTTCCGCCATTGCACTATACGGAGCTGTTTACGTACACCAAGCTTTGCAATGAATGAATATTCAGAAACAGCACAAAAGACTATCACAGATCATGCTAGTGTAGAAGCAAATAAACATACACCAACCTTTGCAATGAATGAATATTCAGAAACGGCACAAAAGACTATCGCAGATCATGCTAGTGCAGAAGCAAATAAACATACACCAAGCTTTGCAGTGAATGAATCTTCAAAAACAACACAAAAGACGATCACAGATCATGCAAATAAACAGTTATAGAGGTGGTAATATTGCTGTTCTCTCACGGTTGCTCACAGTTAAAGGTGACAACATTCCAGAGGTAATAAAAGGCGCCTTCGGACCTTTGAACATACATTACTAGCGATGGCTGGTCTAGCGGTATTCTATGTGGTAAGTTTGCTATATATGTTCCCTTTCTTTGCAACGGAATAATCTTATTATGTTTAGATCGCCTTCATTCTACTCGAGGTCGTTCACGGTAATCGATTCATAAGTTCTCATGTAGCAATAGTGAAGCTAAGCTAGTTTGAGCTATTAGAAGATTGTGGATCCCCTCGACATGCTGACTTCAGAGACATACATTTGAAAAATCTCGGAGCGGCCTTTTAACCGTTTTTCGGGACGGGGTCAGGAAGGGGTTTGTAGCAGCCAGTCCGACCGAGCTGACGTATGAAGTCCTTGATCTTATCAACACGTAAAGACCCGTTGGCCAACATTGTAGCGTGGCGGGCAGTCAGCACTCTCACGGACCGCTGCGCCCAAGTGGTCCGCAAAGTGCGTTCCGAACACTCCCAAAAATGGGGTTTTTGTGACCTTTGTGAACTTTTGTATTTATTTTTGGAAACAGCGTGGCGAGGAGATCTGCTGATATCTCCAGCAGGCGAAAAGGGGTGAGACACTGCCTTTAAGGTCAAGGCGGAGCTGGGACTACAGCAGCACCAGGTGGAACTACAGCAGCGCCAGGCGGAACTACAGCAGCACCAGGCGGAACTACAGCAGCACCAGGCGGAACTACAGCAGCACCAGGCGGAACTACAGCAGCACCAGGAGGAACTACAGCAGCACCAGGTGGAACTACAGCAGCACCAGGTGGAACTACAGCAGCACCAGGCGGAACTACAGCAGCACCAGGCGGAACTACAGCAGCACCAGGCGGAACTACAGCAGCACCAGGCGGAACTACAGCAGCACCAGGCGGAACTACAGCAGCACCAGGCGGAACTACAGCAGCACCAGGCGGAACTACAGCAGCACCAGGCGGAACTACAGCAGCACCAGGCGGAACTACAGCAGCACCAGGCGGAACTACAGCAGCACCAGGCGGAACTACAGCAGCACCAGGCGGAACTACAGCAGCACCAGGCGGAACTACAGCAGCACCAGGCGGAACTACAGCAGCACCAGGCGGAACTACAGCAGCACCAGGCGGAACTACAGCAGCACCAGGCGGAACTACAGCAGCACCAGGCGGAACTACAGCAGCACCAGGCGGAACTACAGCAGCACCAGGCGGAACTACAGCAGCACCAGGCGGAACTACAGCAGCACCAGGCGGAACTACAGCAGCACCAGGCGGAACTACAGCAGCACCAGGCGGAACTACAGCAGCACCAGGCGGAACTACAGCAGCACCAGGCGGAACTACAGCAGCACCAGGCGGAACTACAGCAGCACCAGGCGGAACTACAGCAGCACCAGGCGGAACTACAGCAGCACCAGGCGGAACTACAGCAGCACCAGGCGGAACTACAGCAGCACCAGGCGGAACTACAGCAGCACCAGGCGGAACTACAGCAGCACCAGGCGGAACTACAGCAGCACCAGGCGGAACTACAGCAGCACCAGGCGGAACTACAGCAGCACCAGGCGGAACTACAGCAGCACCAGGAGGAACTACAGCAGCACCAGGTGGAACTACAGTAGCACCAGGCGGAACTACAGCAGCACCAGGCGGAACTACAGCAGCACCAGGCGGAACTACAGCAGCACCAAGCGGAACAACAGTAGCACCAGGCGGAACTACAGCAGCATCAGGCGGAACTACAGCAGCACCAGGAGGAACTACAGCAGCACCAGGCGGAACTACAGCAGCACCGGGCGGTACTACAGCAGCTCCAGGCGGGACTACAGCAGCACCAGGCGGGACTACAGCAGCACCAGGCGGAACTACAGCAGCACCAACTAGACCTCCCTGGCCAAGTACGTTTTTCTTTGAATCAACATCTGGCAAACTAACAGCCATTAATTGCAATAACCTTCATTCCGAGTTTCCAGAACCTAACTGTGGAAACCCAAGACTTACTAATTCGCTTAGGAATCTTTTCCTCAACATGCACAATAACTGGAGGTGGAAGCACTCAACCCTTCATGTTTCAGTTGTAGCGCAGATGATTCTGATCAGAGCCATAATTTCAGAGGGAGCGTGGCTAGGGGACAGACAGAGACGAGCATGGGTTGGGGAATCGCCCCTCCAGCAACGCTTATGTACCGTATGGTAAATCTGACATGTTCATGCTTTATGAATTCATAGAATACCGTCAAAACAGAAGTTTCCAGAAGTATACTTGCGACGCGGAGTCATATGCTCAGCAGTATATACAGAGCTGTAACACGAATGGACTGCCTGAATATACCCATCCTGGGTACAAAGTGAACACTCACGTTCTGCGCACTCTTCAAACAAGTGACGCTGGAGCAGCACAGAATGTAATTTTTACTTTTTTTAATGCTTAAGATTTACTTAAAATTGTGAATATGAGCGTTTTGATCGTGCTCGTTGCTGATTGCAGAGACAATGCCCCATGAACTGCCACTTCTCCGACATAGAATCAAACGAAACCTTAGAGTACGATCTCCGAAAAGCCCCTACTTGGATCGTCGCCTATTGGTGTTCTGATCTACTACCTTGTATAGGAGTCGATAGTAGCAGAATCCAAACTGACAATGCTCAACACGATTGCACGTTTTGTTGAGATGTATGTAGGCGCTGTCCTTCGTCAGCAGTTGCACAGTAATGTGATCGCGCATAGATTTGTTGACAATCGCTTGTGATGATGTTGTGATAGTTGCACACTGGAATCCCTCCCCTACGTATCATCTTATCAACTCAGAATAGCAAAGTTTGCTTATACTGTGTTTAAGGCAATGTCCACCTGGTGGAGTCAACTGGCAAGATTTGGAATGAGATCTAATATGATGTTCTACGCCAGTGAGTTTCGCCGAGGATCAAGGAACGTACTGAGTTGGTCAAAGGTATATCCAGGATCTGTGCACTTTTATGTACACACTATATCTCTGAGACAAAACAATAAATCAGATGGCGTGGTGGAATAACAAGGAGCTTGGCTGCTCTATCCACCGCTGTAGTTCTTTCTACTACGTAGCATGCATGTACAAACCTGGGTAAGACTGAATTTTTGCTAATTTTACTTCTCACAAGTGTACAATCTTTTTGAGTTACAGCGGGAACAACGTCAACCAATACGTCTACCAAGTGGGTGCAGTTTGCTCCGGATGCGGTGGAGGCCAATGTGATGGTCAAGCCCTTTGCCGTTGGTGAGAATAGAGGGACCATTAAAAACTTCTCGGGATGAAATATGACACAACAGATGACTATAAATGGATCGAATAAATGTTCGCAGTACATGTTGAACACCTGTCGTTTCCAATCCTTGAGAAAAGTTGGGTTTGTGGAGAACAATCCTTTTTAGGATTGATCTGTTTCTGAGCTTCATACGTTAACTCTTTTTCAATTGTATAATGAAGACTCTTCAATAGTTTGTTTGAAAGCTTTCGGCATTAACGCCTTCGTCGGACCTCAACGTCAACAATGAATCGCAATCTCAACAAAAGCTTACAAAACTCCAGTCAAGCACTAACAATGCCAGCGAGTAGGTGGTTTCCAAGTTCTTCGACTACGGTATCCCGCGGTGGTTGTTATCTTACACATCGAAAATTTAGGATGCAGTTTCATGAACATGAGCTACCATGTAATGCAAGTGACCTCACCCCAATGATCTAACTTACACAATGAAGTAGTCACGCAACGACTAGAGATCAACCCACTCATACTTTGCTCACAAAATCAGTCTTAACACTTCTCTCAATTCCTCTCTATTGTTAATCTCTGGATTGTGCCTCCTTATTTCCACAGCCTCCATTACTTTCCTTTCCAAAGTCTGCGTGAGATGTCGATGGAGGACGATGACTGTGAACGTTGGAGCATGCCCATATGTGTGCCTCAATGTGCGGTGTCTGGAGAAACTCTCCGACGGATAGGAGAAGGGATTCGACAGTGCACGACGATGTTCATCCAGTCGTTTTCGTGATGGTCTCATCGTCTCACCCACGTACTTTTCTCCACAGCCATTGCACCTGATAAGGTAAACCGTGCCTCATTACTCAGAATAGAATGATAGAGGAGTATAAAAGTATACAAAAACAGGGTTTTCTTTTTCGTTGGCATATTATCAGTATTGGTACTAGTACTATAATAGTAATAGTATTAGTATTAATATTAGTATTAGTATTAGTATTAGTATTAGTATTAGTATTAGTATTAGTATTAGTATTAGTATTAGTATTAGTATTAGTATTAGTATTAGTATTAGTATTAGTATTAGTATTAGTATTAGTATTAGTATTAGTATTAGTATTAGTATTAGTATTAGTATTAGTATTAGTATTAGTATTAGTATTAGTATTAGTATTAGTATTAGTATTAGTATTAGTATTAGTATTAGTATTAGTATTAGTATTAGTATTAGTATTAGTATTAGTATTAGTATTAGTATTAGTATTAGTATTAGTATTAGTATTAGTATTAGTATTAGTATTAGTATTAGTATTAGTATTAGTATTAGTATTAGTATTAGTATTAGTATTAGTATTAGTATTAGTATTAGTATTAGTATTAGTATTAGTATTAGTATTAGTATTAGTATTAGTATTAGTATTAGTATTAGTATTAGTATTAGTATTAGTATTAGTATTAGTATTAGTATTAGTATTAGTATTAGTATTAGTATTAGTATTAGTATTAGTATTAGTATTAGTATTAGTATTAGTATTAGTATTAGTATTAGTATTAGTATTAGTATTAGTATTAGTATTAGTATTAGTATTAGTATTAGTATTAGTATTAGTATTAGTATTAGTATTAGTATTAGTATTAGTATTAGTATTAGTATTAGTATTAGTATTAGTATTAGTATTAGTATTAGTATTAGTATTAGTATTAGTATTAGTATTAGTATTAGTATTAGTATTAGTATTAGTATTAGTATTAGTATTAGTATTAGTATTAGTATTAGTATTAGTATTAGTATTAGTATTAGTATTAGTATTAGTATTAGTATTAGTATTAGTATTAGTATTAGTATTAGTATTAGTATTAGTATTAGTATTAGTATTAGTATTAGTATTAGTATTAGTATTAGTATTAGTATTAGTATGATAAAACAGGGTGGCCCATAATTATGGTGACACCTTGCCATCTACTATTTCTTCAACTTATTTTAGGTTGCTGTTTCTTCCTGGGACACTTACTTATTTATTTGTTAGCACTATATTATCACTTCCAATATTTGCATAAAACAGAGGCTATTTCTAATTGGTTCTGGCTCGCGGCCACCGCAAATCTAACGATCACTTTTAAAGGTAGCACCCAGATAATCTTCGTCTTCGAGCTTTTGGAAGTTTTCAAATCTCAGACATAGTCCCGACAATTCTGCAACAAAAACGGTGTCGGAAGTCACGGCTTACGCGAGATATTACAAGTAGAACTCCAGTACAACAGTACAAACCAGCCTGCTGGTACGAACTCTCCTGTTTTGCGAGCGTAGCATTGGAGCGACACTTGACACGGATCAGCTGTTTTTGCCTGCCGTCACTCAGTTTTTCCTATGAAAAATTTTTTTCCGCGCTCTTTCCACCTCAGTTCATCAGCTATTTTGGTCATAATTGCCCGCAGAAATTTCTATTTTCACTTTTCCAGAGTTGTTTACCCTTTTCCGGTTCGTATCATTTAATTGTTATTTCTAATTCTGTATTAGCGATATTTGGTTTTGTCCTTTGCCTTACATTTTCTGTTTTTGCTTCACGGATATATTTGTGCGACTGTCATCCTTCCCTTTTGCTATTCCCGTTTTCTTTTGCTAGAAAACACTGCAAATTCGGGTAAATACCGAAATTTGTCAAAAAAAAGTATGTGACGACTGAGGCAGCATTACCGACTTTTTGGTCAGGTCTGTTCCGCGCAACTCGACCATTCCGATCTAACTCAGCGCAATAAGGACATTCAGAAATCGACTTTTCAGAAGTTCTAACAAAAATGACCGATACCCTCGTGCTCATCGTAGTTAAAAACGTAAGACTGTGCTAAAATCTCGATGACAAAAATTTTCGTGGGTGCTGCCTTTAAAAAAATGGTGTTTTGGCACGCTCCGTTTTCAGATAGCTGAGAGCGTCCAAAAAATCGGCTTACATAATAGTTGGAAGGCAATAAGAGCTAGAAACGATTTCCTATTGAAATGGGAGTGAAAGGTCCCGTAAGGTTCGCATGAAATACAAAAATGCCTGAAAATTTCGATGATTTTGGCGGTGGACCCTCTGAACCCCAGATTTCAACCAACTGGATCTTTCAGCTTCCTCGATTTGACCTTATCAAAATTTGATAGAGATGAGAATCCTTTGTTTTCCTCCTCTCAACTCCTATAAAGAGCTTCATTCGATTGAGAGTGAGTTTGACTATATTGCTGGCGTGCCACCGTCAGCGAAATTATCTAACATATCAGTGCTAATGTACCAAGAGATTGAAGATATTCGAGAGTTCAATATATCTTCTTGTTCGATGTTCGCAAACAAAAATGCCAAGTCGCCGTTTCGAACGAGGTTGAAATGCTTTTTAAATGAGGGCTTGTTTCTGTCACCATAATTATGGGCCACCCTGTAGTATTACCTAGTGTGCATCTGACGTAGCGAAGCGAGCTACAACAATAACGTTGGGAAATTATAAATTGCTGTTACAGCAGCGATTGTGCCTCGTCTCAAGTCCGCGAAATACCGCAGTTTTATCGATGCTCACTCCAGTTACATCGTTAGAGGCCCCATCTAAGCGCCTAACACACCATAGAGGAGGTAGCATACAACTTTCGCTTGCCATGTCGTTGAGTGTCACATTGTTTGTATAGCACTAACTGCTCGATCAGATACCTAAATATAACAGGAATGGACAGATTTCATTTTTTTTTTTTTTCGAATATTCAGTGCAGATACAAACACCACTACCACAACATATCATAGCTGCTCTACAAGAATACGTTGCCAGAAGAGCTAAATAATGTGGATATGCAAACTCAACCGCCTGCGCTTCCGATGTAGATTTTGCAAAGGGTCCTCGCCCACCCGCTGTTTGTAGGAGCATTGGTTACGAAATACTGATAGCGCTGGGTTCCCAACTCTGCGCCGGTACAGAACAATTGCAACAAGTAAAAATGGAGAAGGCATTCTTGGAGCGGACATCCTCAGTACGCATCATTGACGCTATGGGTCACTCCCCTCTTTGATTGCGCGGATTAAGATTCAAAAAAAATAAATAGAAAAGAAAAATTAAGGAAGAAATTACACGAATAAAACTATTACACAAGATGTTTGTTCTATACCTAAAACACAGCAGCACTGTGACACATATTCAAACTGAAAGTGGTGTGGTAAGTTTTTGTTTTGGGCTATTAGCAGACATGCCATCATCACTGCCCCGGGATCCTCCCACAACACTGAAAACACACTGCTGATAAAGAGGATCAAAATGCTTCAGTGACAAGGAACATTACTGGTCGTTGATGTGTTCGTATTTGAACACGTTGACGAAGAAACTTTAGCGAAAACCATGTTTGTTCTGAGGCTACATAGAAATACGGCTGTGATATGCTCCGCAATTTGCTGCCAACGGCTTCTGCGACATGAAGTCGTTTGAATTTTGGCCTTCGCCATTGCACTAAGCGTACTTGTTTACGTACTCCATGCTTTCTAGTGAATGTATTTTCATGAACAGCACGAAAGACGGTCATAGATTATGCTACCGCAGAAGCGAATAAGCAATTCATAAATAGGTGATATTGCTAGTTGCCCACAATGAAAGATGACAACATTCCAGAGGTAATAAAAGGCGCCTCTGGACCTTCGAACATGCACTACCGGCGATGTGCGCCCTCATGGTGTTCTGGGTGGTAAGTCGGCTCAAATTTTCCTTTCTTGACAATGGAATCTACTTATTATGTTCAGATCCCTTTCATTCTATTTGAGAAGGAGGTCGTTCATGGTAATCGATTCATTCATTTTCATGTGACAACAAGGGAAAGTTGAACTTTCTATCCTGCCAATCTACATGATTAAATTTAAGGTCAAGTCACGACAGCACCGGGTGCACCCACGGCAGCACCAGGGGCACCCACAGCAGCGCCGGGAGCTCCCACTGCAGCACCGGGTGCGCCAACTGCAGCACCTGGTGCACCGACGGCAGCACCGGGTGCACCCACTGCAGCACCGGGTGCACCTACTGCAGCACCGGGTGCACCCACTGCAGCTCCGGGGGCACCAACTGCAGCACCTGGTGCACCGACGGCAGCACCGGGTGCACCCACTGCAGCACCTGGTGCACC
>JARK01001340.1:2178585-2191135 GCA_000688135.1 Ancylostoma ceylanicum | reverse complement strand
GAATGGTTCTCTAAGTTTAATTACTGCAGCACCTGGTGCACCGACGGCAGCACCGGGTGCACCCACTGCAGCACCTGGTGCACCCACTGCAGCTCCGGGGGCACCAACTGCAGCACCTGGTGCACCGACGGCAGCACCGGGTGCACCTACAGCAGCACCAGGCGTCACGACAGCAGCACCGGGCCCGACGACAGCAGCACCGGGTGCAACTACGGCAGCACCAACTAGGCCCCCTTGGCCGAGTTCGCTTTTCATTAAATCGACGTCTTGTAAACTAGTAGCCACTAAGTGCAATATTCCTTGATGAACTCACATGTTCAGAACCTAACTGTGGGAATCCTAGACTTACTAATTCGCTCCGGAATCTTTTCCTCAACATGCACAATAACTGGAGGTAAAAACATTTAACCATTGATACTTCAGTTGTAGCTAACATGATTTTAATCAGAACAATAATTTGAGAGGGAGCGTTGCCAGGGGACAAACAGAGACGAGCATGGGTTGGGGAATCGCTCCTCCAGCAACTCTTATGTACCGTATGGTAAGTCTGGCGTGTCTACACTTTCTGATTCGAATACCGTCTACACCAAAGTTTTTAGAAGTACACTTGCAACGCGGAGTCATACGCCCAGCAGTATATACAGAGCTGTAATACCAATGGACTGCCTGAATATACCCATCCGGGGTACAAAGTGAACACTCACGTTCTGCGCACTCTTCAAACGAGCAACGCTGGAGCAGCACAGAATGTAATTTTTGCCCGATTGCTTAAGATTTACTTAAAATTGTGAATATGAGTGTTTTGAATGTGCTCGTTGCTCAGTACGAAGAAAATGGCATACGAACTGCTACTTTCCTTATATAGAATCCAAGGCGACCTAAAATTACATCCTCCGAATAGCTACTACTTGGATCATTGGTCGCCTACCATTTTGTAAAAAAATCGGTGGCATCAGACCCGGCAGACAAAGCTCGACCTGCATATTTTGTTGAGATGTGTGTAGGCGCTTTCTTTGGCCAGCAGTTGCACAGTAATATGATCGCGCATAGATTTGTTGACAATCGCTTGTGATGATGTTGTGATAGTTGTGTTAAAGGCAATGTCCACGTGGTGGAGTCAGTTGGCGAGGTTCGGAATGAGATCTAATATGATGTTCTATGCCAGTGAGTTCCGCAGAGGAGGACGGAATGTCTTGAGTTGGTCTAAGGTATGTTGAAGATGTGTACACTTCCATGCACACACCATATCTCTAATCGAAAATAAAAATCCAGATGGCTTGGTGGAATAATAAAGAAGTTGGCTGCTCTGTGCACCGTTGTAGTTCTTTCTACTATGTCGCATGCATGTACAAACCAGGGTAGGACTAAATTTTTTCAGCTATTTTTTTCGGTGCAGTTACACAAACTTGCTGAATCGCAGCGGTAACAACGTCAATCAACACGTCTACAAAGTCGGCGCTGTTTGCTCTGAATGTCCGAAAGGCCAGTGTGATGGTCAAGCTCTATGCCGGTGGTGAAAATAGGAAGACGCCTCAAAATTTTCACAAGTTCATGTCTAAAGGCAAAGTGGATATGAAATGAATGGTCAAATAAAGTTTCGCACATTTTTCTTCCCACATCCGGTTCCTGCTCCTGCTCACAAGTACTCAAGTGAAACTAGGAGTACTTCATGTGACGATCATGGTTGCTTTGAGATGTTACCACGTTTTCGTTGTATTAGTGGTCGGTATGAAAACCGGTGTCAAGGCTTACCAAATGAGGTTCCAGAGTAAGCGCTCCTCCCATGAGACACAAGATCCATAACTCTGCGTCAATCTCCCAGTAGTAAACGAAATATTTTGTCCATGTGCAGTTTCTACTTAAATCTTGTTACGTTATTGCTATTGAATTTTTGTTGGGTTTACAAAATTAGAAGCCCGCCTATAAGGTAAAGATTCAATATACAGCAGATTCTCCAACTCCCAAACATATAGGTTCGTGCGAATCCCGCAACTACCGTCGATTCAGATTGTATGGATTATGGTACTGCAGGTGCTCCCGCCTGCGATAAGCCACTGTATCCTGTCACAACTTTAAATATAATAATACACGTAAGTTCTACACTGTTTCCCATCGATTTTTTGAGATCATTCTCTGGTGTCATTTTGATTCCTTTACGTCGAGTGTGAGATGTATCGATACTGGGTGAAGAACGGGTAACCAAACACCTAGTCGCCAGGCTGCTTGACGCTATGAGCGTTTCAAAGCGAAGGATAGAAAAAAATCTTTCGGAATTGCCTCAAAAACCGCTGCAAGAAAGACTGTTTCGCCAGGCTGCTTGACGCTATGTGCGTTTCAAAGCAAAGGAATGCCAAAAGGGCCGCTCGCAGCTACTATCTACGGGTGGTTTTTTGTCAGGTCAGTGTTGCACCAATAGTCACAACTTTCCGGATGCAGTGTAGTACCGAATACTCCAATTTACCATATACATATTGTTATTTCTTGTATGTTAGAATACGGCTTGGAAAGCATGCCTCGTATCGCTCATATTGGAAACAATGCAAGCTTTCCGGATGGATGCTGGATTTTTGCAATGAGTAATTGCGTTAAAGTGTGTGTTTTCCACACCGTGTTCAAAACACTGTACTGCCCCTCATAACTGAAATGTTTTGAAGCACCACCATTCAAACCTGGAGCCAATCCCAGTGCTAGACAGCAAGCTCGTGCCTTGCAAATAGTACACTGCACTCCGAAGCCTAATATAGGCAAAGCTCTAGCAGCAAGCATGAGCTCCAAAATAGAATTCCAGAGTTATGATTGGGAGCTGTTTCCAGAAATAGTATTTTCTGCCTGGATTCAGTGCAACGATTCGATCGCCCGCCATGCAGCAGCACATTCACAGGAACGAGGGACCGACAAAATTGTGCACACGGAACGGGGGATGATAAAACTGAAGAAAGGAAAGAAAAGAAGCGGTGATTCGTAAGGTTTGTGTTACTGAATTAGTTACTACTCGATTACTGAATACGATAGAAACTATGTATTACTTATTATACGACGATAATGTGTAATATGATAGGTGTAGAATAAAGAACTCCATTGAAACGACTAGGTTTTGAGCAGAAAGCAATGATTATGTCAGAAAGGAGGCCCCAAGGAATGTGGGGCTCCTCTTAGCTAACCGGAATTATTTAAGGCGTGTGATGCAGGAGAAACTGAGGAAAAAAGGAACAATAACTATCGCTTGAGCGAGAGCTAGAAATCTTCGATCAGTAATGAAGGTAACACTAGAGAACACTGACAAAGGCGGATTCCTACCGTTTTTGAACACTCGAATTGAATTTCACAATGGAAAACCAGATATCCGCTAATACAGAAAAAGGAGATCAAGGAATATCATGCTGTTTTCAAGATATGCCTCAGTCGACGTGAGTATGAACGTATTTCGGGATTTGAGAAGAACCAGTGAACGGATTATGGAGCACCACAGATGAAATAACGAAGCGGTCCAACGGATCCTTTCTTACAGTGGATGTAGGAACGGGAAAACGAACACATGGAGACCCTGTTCGGCTTCTCCTGGGATCACATTGGTGTTGCCGCATTTCAATGAACACATTTCAAAGCAAGTCAACATCGTTGTGAAGAGATCGGCACTCCCGCTGCAACTGATATTCCAACCTCAATCCACTCTTAGATAAATTCAGCAAGGTGTCTAGCTCGGCATAAGTTTCGAGAAGCGTGCGCACCTCAACCTCCTCAGAGATAAAATATTCGTTGCTCTTCACCTGATGTACTTTAAGACAACTGAACCTTCACGTTCTAGTAACTTTTTAGCTGCAAACTGAAACTGTTACATTTTCTTGCCTGCCGACCAACGTAGTGCGCTGCATATGTTTTTAGAAGTGGTCGCCTCTTTACTCTATTGCATGCACTCGTAAGCGCTTACACCAAATTAGATAACAGATTCATTGTACGCTGGTGATAGAAAAAACTCAGTAGAGAGAGGAAAACTGCACATTATTTTTTAGAAAAATTACGAGAGTGACTGCCTTCATGAATTCACTCACAACCCTTCGCGCGGCGTATGGGTCGTTCGAAAATAAAAATAAAAACGGGAGCTGAAGATTATGGTCACTAGATCACAGCAATAAAAGAGATTCATAAAAAGAACGGCTAGCATGTACATATATGTACTCATAAGTTCATGAGAGGAAAGCGAACCAGTTGAAAGAGACAGGAGTCAACGGAAATGTCTTCCTCGTTCGAGGAATTTCAACACAGCAGCGGCTCAGCATAGGATTTGATCATCTTTTTTTGTAATTTTGTATTTACTTAAATCTGAAGATACCCATACGGATACGAACGGAGGCCAAAACAAATGTTCAAGAGGTGACAATAAAAAATAATCAAAGAAGTAACACATCACTTTCTTTCATTTTCTTGGAGTTCGGTGCATATTTAGCTAGAGTAAACGCAAAAAATGCGAAATATCGGAGCAAGATAAGCTTAAGGGGTTCAAGAAGAATTTTCAGGACCAAACTGAAAACAAGCCATGTTCGATGGCATTTAAATAGAATAGTAAGTCTTCGCCTCTGACACATACATGTTAGCTGTTTATGGAGGCGGCATCGAGGAAGCCATGAATGTCGTTGTTTGTCGAAAACGAATCACTATAAAAATCAAGTCTACGGATCAAAAACATGCGTTCTAATACCACGGAAATCTTGAAATTCTAATCTGATTGAAAACTACAAAATAAATGGCATAGGCTATGAAAACCACTGTGTAAGAGTGAGCGATAGAAGGAGAGCGGGGGTGGAGGCTAGAGCGTCCATGTTATGTAGTGTTATGTTATGTTATGTTATTTTATGTTATGTTATGTTATGTTATGTTATGTTATGTTATGTTATGTTATGTTATGTTATGTTATGTTATGTTATGCTTATTACGCTTTCTATGGAAAACGTACAAAAATGGCACAAGCAAAAATTAGAACAAAATATATTAATCAAACCATTGATGTACAACATGAAGGGTAATGTGCGATTGAACGAAACACAGCCTAAATGAAATGAGGTAATGATCAAGGCCCAGTTACTTATGACCCAAGTAACTTAACGGCCATAGTGTGTTCGAATCGGAACAGTCATACTGTGTTCGAATCGACCAAAACACGGAGAGATGACTACATCTTTGCTTAATTTCAAGTAGATCGCTTTGCATTTCCCTATATGGTCTTCTTATCCTTCTTTTCTACGTTTCTGTAGCTCTCTTGGAAATGTATCCATAATTAGGACAACTAACACCCCCCTGAAATCAGCGATTTTTAAAGAATGGTTCTCTAAGTTTAATTTTTCCTGTAGAAAAAATACCATGCGTAAGAATGGCGAGTCTTTAGCAATGAAACACCGTGTTTTTCTACCCAACAACCCTTGACAGTACCGCCCAAAATGAGCTTTGCCAACAGTGGAGGAGTCCGAACATTACGTGGATATAAGCGGCAACGAGTCGCGATCGCGCTGACCAAGCAGTAAAAGTAATTTTAATGCTATACCGAACCCTGGAATGGCAGCAATACATGAACAACGAAAAACATCCGCAAAGGAAGGAAATCTGGCATTTTTCAAACATCACCGCTGCTATTTTCAAGAACTGCATTGAGCTGTAATTGGAATGGAAAGCTTATATGGTGGGGCGAGCATAGAAGGATTTGAGGGACCCAATGTCCTCCATAAAAGGACGACATTTGAAAGCGAAAAATCTTGGAAATTGGAGGGAGAGGGTGACGAAATTTTCCGGAACATTTTGAACTGCGATAAGTTAGACGCATTCGATACCTATCCCAGTGTTGTGCATGTGAAATAAAGGGTAAGTAATTTTCCAACCAATCCAGGAATGACTTACTATGTATTATGTGGTTTCTCCTAGGTTGGTCCGAAGGTCTTGCACCAAATTTTACACTTTTCTTCAAGCAATCATGACATTATTGTCGATGGATGGAGCCTGGTCCACCAATTTTTATAGTTGATGAGCAGTGGAACATTCCTTCACATACTACTGCCAATGAATTTCAATCCAAAAATTAATGTTGGTGCAGGACTTTCGGACCATACTATATTAAATTCTAAGCAAGTCGGACCTCAGAAACTCCAGAAAAATCCAGAAATATCGGAGGGTGGGCGACTGGATCGGAGGGTTCCCCCTATCTAGGACTAGAAGAAAAAATAAGGAAAGGTCACAGCCAATGTACCAATACATACAGCTGTTTCGGACCATACTATATTGAATTCTAAGCAAGTCAGACCTCAGAGACTCCAAAAAAAGTCCAGAAATATTGGAGGGTGGACGACTGGATCTAAGGGCTCCCCCTATCCAGGATTTCTAGAAAAAATAAGATAAGGCTACAGCCAAGGTCAGAATACAGCTGTTTTGGACTATGCTACATTGAATTCCAAGCAAGTCAGACCTCAGAGACTCAAAAAAAAAAATCCAGAAATGTTGAAGGGTGAACGACTGGATCTGAGAGCCCCCCCCCTATCCAGGATTTCTAGAAAAAAATAAGGAAAAGTCACAGCCAAGGTACCAAAACAGCTGTTTCGGGGATTCCGCTAGATTTACAGAATGAGCTCATCTGTATTGAAATTACATTTCTTGAACCTTGAAGGATAAATATATCTGGACTGACTAACCAGATCCATAGGAAAGTTGGTGATCGGTAGAAGAATACCTCTAACCATATGCATCATTGATGTTACCCAGGGTAAACGTGCCAAAAGCTCACAACTCCCTTTCGGTACAATCACTCCCTTCCATTTTTACTTTAAAACTATCGGCCTGTGTTAATCAACCTTTGCCTATATGCTTTATGCAGTGATTGCACCGATATTCAATAAATAAATAAATAAATAAGCAAATTTACCCGTCCTTTACGCGGTCGTTAACACGTTAACCGTGGATAATCTCAATGATGCATCCAGGCTTTGGTAACTAGCGAACCAAACTCCTCGACAGCAATATCCAAATTGACCCACTCAACGGTCATGTAAGTCAAACAACTATATATTTTCCGCGGAAAAAAACCCAAAGCACCCTTATAAGGTCTTGTTTCCAAACGTCATACCCTCGTCATAGTACGAGAATGCTGCTCAAGCACCACTCATTCGCCTCCATGGCCACTTTTTTTTCCAGCGGTAAACATGAATATAACCAGTCACCGTATGAATTCGTGCGTAGGCGTGAAGGTCGAGCGCTCTTGTCATCGTTCAGCACATAAATATGCATGAGGACTCGGATCCAGAGCACTGGGATCACTATGGCCGGAAGGAAACGCGCGCCCGGCTTATGAGAATTGAAATCTGAGCAAACAGAATACGATATAGAGCACGAAAGATCGCCATAGTCGAGAGTAATAAGGGCAAAATCGGGGTGATTCCAGGGTTCGTCAATGACGAATCCAGGAATAGAGGGAGAGCCCATGTTTGAATGACAGCTCAGGCTACCGATGCAACTTCAAAGTGCAACATTCTCACAAATGATATGTCTTGTTCGTGAAAAATCTCGCAAAGACGAATATTCCCAGGAGAATTGTGCAAAAAATGAATAAACGAATTGCTATCCGAAGAACGATCACCCGGACTTGTTAGGGCTCATCCATCCGTTTCGGGGCATCTTACACCATGTGAATGCGCCAACCCTCTAACAACAGCTAACATCATCGAAAGTTCGTCACCAGCTACGTACTTATAAGCTACTGGAAAAAGTACTTGAACGGATATTACCTAAAGGCTACTTAAATCATCCTAAAACTGTCAGCTATTCAGTCATCTCTTAAAATAAGGAATACTCCATTGTTTTGGTTTTTCCATGTCTTTATTTGATAGTAAATCCGTAAAGATTTGTCCGATACAGAATAACTAAAGCGCTGATCTGCGGAGATTCTTAGTACCTACCCGTAAACAACAAGATTATAAACAAATAATAAAGAGCTGGATTTCGATGTGCAACCATCACGTAGGCGGAGCGAAAAAAGAGAAGACGTACTTCTGGAATCTTCTGGACTCCTCGAAGGATGAACTTCTTGAGTCATGACATCTCCCAGGAAGCAGTAACCCGATTGGAAACCAAGGCCTTGGTGCATCATTGAGATTATCCACTGTAAACGATGACTAAGCTTGCTGGTGTTATTACGTTTATCCTGGGAAATCTCAATGAAGCATGCGACTACAGGGTTGACGCTTTCTAAGCAGAAATCTGTACAGCTCATCAATCGAAGAAAATGCTCAGATACTAGTAAAGCACGCCTCTAGAATACATTTTTCTAGGAAATTTATATTCTGTTTCCATGTCCATAAAAATACGAGGCCCTACAGGGGTATGGTTCCCTTCCACCCAAAGTGGTTTCCATCTAGAATTTTCCCAATTACCCAACAAGGTTTTGAACAACTAAGAAGTAGTAGGAACACCGATGTGCAAGGATGAAGTGCTCGGAACAAGTCGAGTATTCTGGAAACTGGACTAGAAGGTTAAGCGGACAGCAGTAACGTCGGAACATTTGAAATCATTGATAGTTTGTTGGAAAACTCGCTGATGAAAAGAAATTTCAGGACTTCCAGGATCGAATGAATTTCCATGCACCCGCCAGGATGGGCCCGAACATCCTCGCTTTCTCCAAGGGCTAAGTTCATTTTCATTATATTCTTTCTCCTCTCGCTTTTTTTTACACCTTACATTGCACGTCTGCCTCATTTGCCCTTCCCAGATTCCTGATAGGAATGCTTTACTCGCTTGATCTTTGAGAAGCTGATGACCACCAAACTCGGATAAACCTTGAATATGACTACTGGAAATTTCCAGACGATATCCTATTCTCAGAACTTCCACATCAACCTTTTTTTTAATGAGCAGGTTTGGGATGCTGGTTTAATTTATTATTGATGGACGACATGTATAATCTTTTCCACCATTTCCACGAATACAAGCTTTTTTGGTCTTATAGGTGTTCCGAAGCCGCAAATTTCCCTGAAAATCGGTAAAATCGAGCATGACTAAGTTGGAAGGGCACAGCTATCATTTCCAAATCAGCCACTTTCTGCAATTTTTTACGATTCACGAAAAATTCTCCAAATTTCGTAACAAATTCGTAAACAAACTTTGAAGTAAACACTCATGCTGCAAGGAAAATGATAGCAACTCTTCACGTGAAGTGTTTTCTTGAACTTACGAGCTTTTGGTAATATGTAGGAATCCAATCAAGCTACTTTGACACTAACAACTTCCTGGATGTGGATTAATTTTTTTTCACACGTAGCAGCGCGCTATAAGAACTTTACATGGAAAATTGTTTTACTGCAAAAAAAAGGTTTACATGAGGTTCATTCATAGCCTACATATTGAGTAATAGGAGATTAGAGTACTATGTACTAGAAAGGAGTCCATTAGTAGAAAGGTGAGGTAACTTGCTAAGGCAACTTGTGAAAGGTCACGTTCGATGAAAAAAAGATCCTAGGATTGCTCTGATGTCACAGGAGCGCTTCGTTTACGTAGCAGAAGAATCCATGCTCTAGGGAGGTGCAAAAGAACTGGCATATTAGCCCTGCTCAGCCCACTAAGACATTAAATAGCCATAAATAGACCTCTCCAATGCGGCTTTTATACCCTCCCTAAGAGCCCTACCCAAGGAGCACTCTCCCCGACCAAAATATCTTTTTTGCATGACTTGCAGGCGCATTTCGAAATTCAAGAACACTTCCAAGCAAAAGCACACTTAATAAAAGCAAGTAGTCAGAAAATAAGCAAGTACGTAGCAACGAAAGGCCCCTCGTAGGGCCGGCCGGCTGCTTAGCCTCAGGGCACCATGGCCAATCTTTTGCTCGTCTGAGCAGTAGGTAAATCTCTTCGCACTCTAAGGATTACCAGCATGCACGGCAGATCAGAGCGGACGTCTGAATCTCAGACATTGCTCGTNGTGGAAAGGCATGTCGCAAAACAGGGGATAATCGCCGGACAGTTCGAATTTTGCAGTGGCGCACAAACAACAACACGTCCAAATGCAGACCCCCACCCGCGATGGATGGACCTTCTGTGGAGGCTAACTGAAGGAACGTGGAAGCGGCTTACACAAGGCAGAGAAAAATGACATTGTTCAAAAGTGTGCCCACAATGGGCGAGAATCAGTTCGGCGTATGCAACGTACCCCCCCCCCTCCGCCAGCGTTTTTACTGCCAGAACGGATGGTTCGGCTACCAGCCAATGTCAGAGGTCGAGACATTGGAAAAAGGAAGAAAATGGATAAAGCAATTCTAGCTTCTATGTATGCTGTGGAAGAGAACGACTAGAACGACATGTGCAAATAGGAAGTTGGAAGCCATCACTGGTGCATTTCTTGAGTATGCAAGGGTAGTTATGAAATCCTGAGTATTTTCCTGCGCATCTCTATGTCCATCCACACATCTCAGAACACACGTCATCTCTATTTTGGAAAAAATACTCACTCTGAGCCAGAAAATATGCACTGTACGAGGTAGTCTGCTTAAAAACCTATTTTTTATTCCCCTAATATTCTAGTCCTGAACCTGTGCCACCGCGTGCTGTGAAGCATTGTACTAACTCCATGCGTACACTGTAGGTGCATAACATTTTCTCACTTTATGTGTCAAAGTAATCATTATCATGTTGGACGTAGGCCTACTTATGTACGTGGTAGTACCTACCCATTTCATCTACGGATTTGAAACACGCCCAATAGCCAAAATTGTTGAACTGTATGTTGCATGCTTGTCACCAATAGAGATAGAAATTTTCCTCGAGAAGTAAAAAAGGCCTGACCGTGATTGAAGCGAATCAGGAAACTCCATGGCCTGGTGGGGAGCCAGTGGCTGAGCGTTTTGAAGTGTACTGAGTAATTTGAGGCGCAAATGATATGAGCAGTAACTTTCGGTCTTTAAAATCATACATGACTTTTTCAGGCTTTGTCTGAACTGTTTTTTTTTTCATTTGGTCTATATCAAATAAACAAGTATGCTCTAACTAATATTTGTGTTCGAATGGATTTTAGGAAATTGGGCAAAGCGTTTGGCCTGGACCTCCTCTGGATACGCACCATAACAGTATAAATATAAAAGAAATAAATATAAATATATATAAAAGAATAAAGGAGTAAAACGTAACATTTCCCTCCAAAAGAGACACAATGCTTTTCATGTCCCTCGAACGGATAGAATCCATTGGAGAACTCTGGCACACGAGAGGAACAAGTGGAAGGATTGCTGGCGCGCGCACTGCATAATCGAAGATAAAAAGGGCTCAAGATGGTCAAGGTGAAGGTGACATCCCATAGCCATCACTAGAAAATCCTCAAAGAGGAAAGTAACCCTAATACGAGGGATTTTTAAGGCTCCGAAAGCAACCGTTGTAATGTTATTACTAGCCATATCATACGTCGAAGCATCATAAGGTCCAAGCATCACATCCTGGGATAACAACGGGAAGCCTCCACTGCAAAATATCAAAGGCTTCCGCTCCAGCGATTCAGTACGTCACAGCGTATTTATATAAATAAAAAATAAGGTAGTTTCAAGCAAGTAGGGGGAAGTAGGAAAAATAGGATTAAATTGGAAATGGGATGCAGGTTCATCAGAAGCCTTGCCTACCACAACTATGGTGGAAAAATGAATGGAAATTTCAACTAAAACTAACCTAGACGTATCCATAGTCAATCTTTGAGCATATTATTCGGTCATTTATTTACTTATTTATTTATTTATTTACTTATTTATTTATTTATTTATTTATAATTGAATAATTAATTAGTCGATCATTTATTTTTGTCCGCACCCGAAACTTGCGTGACCCAAAGCTTGTAAACAACTTGTTTTCGACTTTTTTGTCAACAAATTGTCGGCCCAGAGCTTGTCGACAACTTGCAAATTCAACAATCGACCACTTCACAAACTGTCGACAAGCTTTAAGCGGACAACTTGTTAACAAGAGAAGGCGAAAGCAAGTTGTCATTGAGCTTTGGGTCGGCAACTTGTCGACGAGAAAATGTGAGAACAAGTTGTCAACAAGCTTTTGGTCAAGCAAGTTCCAGACCTAATCAGACTTGTTCTAGGAGTTCTGCGCATAATCATAAAAGTCAGCGCTGCCCAATTTTTTATTGATTCATTTATTTGATTTGATTTGTGTCATTCTTTAAATTATTGCAATATATCTATGAAGTAAATCCTTCATTTACAGAAAAGTTCAAGTCAATTATAAATTATAAAAAAATGCTCAAAAATCGAAGACAATATCGCCTTTTTGATCTACAAGCTGTTACAATATGCGTAGGAGGCTAAAACTAATTAACATAATACACCAAAAGAACTTCATACATGTGATTGGTGCTTTATGTCACTGAAACATGTGATACCGTAGGAAGTACGCATGAGTGACCGCACTAATGAGCTGAAAGATCGCTTCAGAATGACGAATTCGCCTCTGAATGAGAATTCTATCAAATTCTCACGTGGCTTAACATCTCTGAACCTCTTCAGCTGTACATGTGCTCTTCTCTCACTAAAGACGAGTA
>JARK01001340.1:2152941-2177946 GCA_000688135.1 Ancylostoma ceylanicum | reverse complement strand
CCCCCCCCCCAGAAAAAAAAGTTCAATGGAGGAGTGTATGAACTCTTGGAAATCTCCATTGATGTATAGATTTGCGGAGTCTTTGGAGTCAACCTTCGAATCGGATTCTAAAGAGTGTTATATGAGAAGCGTTAAAATAACCTGGAAAATAAATATAAATGCAAAAAATTAAGTCATAAGAAAGCTGGATAATGTCCCAGAGTGAGCTGGAATACTGTGTAAGATCGGTCGAAATATGTAGTATGTTGGTTGAGCAATGCACTAGATACATGCGATATTCGAATGTTCGATTGTGAATAGGTCGACAAATTGAAGTTTTCGGGAAAACGAGAGCCCTAAATCCTTGATAGGAAGAAGGTAAAGGCTGTGGAGCTCTGCGTTTTTGGAATATTCGATTTTTTCGGATGAACCTTCAAATTGTCAGTCAAATTAATCAAATTTACTCGATTCTCATTCGGTCAGTACTCTAGTTCGGAAGCTGACAGAAGCTGAGATACATGAAATTTGGAGGGAGAAAAACACCTTGTATGACTCAACAACTGCCAATTCTCCAGGAACCTAGATGTTAAGTGCTTGCATGACGCCAGAAATAAGGAACGTTTGAACATCCTGCAAAAGACAGCTCCTAGAACAGAGTACACCATTTCATAATGCTTTCAAGATGTTTAGGCTATTATATTACAATCGTTAGCCAACTCTGATTATGATAGTGTTCGTGATTTTCCACAGAAGTGTCAATAAACCACGTGCTCAAGCTCTTTATTTCGAGGGGAGTTTGCGCTTAAATACAGGACATCTGCCACACAGGCCATCGTAGAAACCTATCCCACTTACACATTTGGCAGATAACGAACATTTGCATGTAACTCTCCTTAAAATATTCAAAAACGGCTTTCGCAAGAAAATGTATGCATCATTATCAGTGGGGTAGCTTGAGACTGTAATCTCGGATACAAATCGAGAGTAAGGCATTGGCTTTATATACCGGTACTACTGTATATTTCGTTAAAGAGTAACATACTAGCTATGTAATTTCCTAAAACTACGTTCACTGCAATGCTAGTGCCCAGTTACTAGCTGAAATAAATACTAGCAACCCTAATATCATATTTCTTGAGTAGATGTAATGATGAAGCAGGGCGTTAAGTACGAAGCTTGAAGGTAGAACAAAGAAGCTTGATAGTACAGTATTTATTATACTCTCAAAGAATAGAGAAGTATAAATCACGAGAAAATTCTAGTACCAAGGTGGCAATCTGCTCACAGAAAACTTAATGCTAATCAGACGGCTCATTCTTATTTGCTCATGTGACAACTGTCAACTATAAATTATTCGCCAACGTAGGATAGAAAGACAAAGAGCTGCGATTTCTGGTTTTTCTTCTGTTACTATCTCTGTGGAAGATCTTGTTCAATTTCAGAGTTGTATGGGCAACTGAGGCAGCATGGGGACACAAATATGAAGTAAAGCTTCCTCATTTCATAAGCCAATTTTCTAAAAAAGATTTCATTCACGGATCCAAAATTAGTGACCAGTTATTATTATATGATCCGCTCCATTAAGTAGTGTATTTTGAGAGATCTCAGTGGTGCAAAGAACATGAGAAATTCAATGGTTGTAGGAGAGGAAGAATAGAAAGACAGGCATAGGCACGAATGCTCAACTGCTTTTTCATTAACTTTTGGAACAGACAGTCCTCAATGTCCTGAGAATGGGCTTCAGATTAGGGATAACAACTTGAACTGCACTTCATATAGTAGCTTTTACCCTTACCTTGGCATGGAATATGTGTGAGCAAATATGCAATACGCATATGCAAGGAAAAATCAGAGAAATCACCAAAGGGTAAGAAGTGTAAATGTTGGAAACTTTTTTGGAGATGGAAGCTAGAGAGTGGATAAATGCTGGACATTGAATTATGAAAATTTTCCTATGATGTTAACCGGCATGCCACACTGGTCGAATAAGCAAAAAAAACCTTTAGCAATGACTTTTAAAAGCCACCTCATCGTGCTTCAGGTGAGTTCAACAAGTCCAGTACTGAAGCGAAAAAGAAGAAAGAGGAGGAATGAAATTATGACAGTCTGACCAGTCGCATAAAATAGTAGCATTCCATTGAGGCTGACTGATGGGTTAAGACTAGAGCGTTTGAACTGTTATTGGCAGGTGCGAGACCGTTGATAAACCATCCGGATGCAAAAGTCGGAGAACAGCAGTATTTCTCTTCAACATTTTGGAGACTTTTATATACAGTTGTAATTCATTTTTCGAGTATCCATTGCATTTCTGGACCTAGGAAAATAGCGCGGTCCTGGATTAGTTCCGAAGCAATGATGGTCCTTTACACTTTCATCTTTTGGTGGTCTTCTATGTGATTTCAGGCTTCCAGCTTCCGGTCTTCATTCAGCACTTCTAGACATTCTTGCATCAGTTGTTCATTTGAGAGTATCCCCAGACTTCGCCAGTTCAAAATGAATCGAAATGAACTGGCGATACAAGAGATAAGGATCGTGGAAATGATACGTATCGATCGCCACGTTACATTGCCATGGATCGCAGCCAAACGGAGCTCATCGCCTCCTTCGTCTGGAGTCTCCTCCTTCACCTTATCCATGTGGCAACCGCCCGCGGTCGTGGCGAAGTCTAGGAATACTCTAAGGTCAATCCACACTGATGCGTGCGTGCGTAAGGCGAGCGTTGAATGAGAGCTGAGTAACCGACGTGAATAGATCACAACATCGTACATAAACGTACTCTGATGAATCTAAGCTAGGAACTCAGCTCGAACTGCTCAAGCTTTCGTTCTTTTGGCAGCAATTGCTGAAGGACGGCAGCAATTGAGGTGAGGGTGGCAGCAACTTGGAGGAGATGTTACTAGGGTTTCTACATGAGGTATTACACTATTCGAGCTGCGTTACCAGCGCATGTTTATCAGCAGGTGTATCCTGCGTTTATGCGGATGGACTAAGAGCTAGACTGGATCATTCCTTATCACATAGCGCACGCCTGACGCACGCACACACATCACTTGTAGAAACTATACTCAGGGCATTGACATAGCGGGCACTGAGCATGAACTCCGGATCTTCATTTCAAGGTAGTACTATGAAAATAGAAAGGGCTATATGAGGTGCAATGAGGTCCACGACAACAGCCATCCAATAATGCTGTGAAAGTAGCGCCTGGGGGTGTTTATTCGCCTTCAGTGCTGCTTCACCTTCCACGAATCGTTCATTCAGAGCAAATACCCTCAGTTTAGTGCTCCATATATAGCGCATCGAGTAAGTTCTAATTGCAATATTTACTCGTCTTGGAAAACGAAAATATAGTGAATGATGTGACGGATAACCATGGGTTTCAGCGTTACCGTTCTGACAAATCCACAAGATTTCTGGCAGACATGCCCTGTAAACGATCAGCTGGATAACCAGCTGCACTAAGGGCCACCTTAGCCATAGATGTCGCAGTATGAATGCATGGCAAATCATGTATTTTAACGCGATAACATTATCAAAGCGCAAAGTGACACATAGCAGGGCACTGAGGAAATCTGCTCTTCTTATGAAATACAAGACAGAATGGCAAATGGTAACTTGAGGTAAAATGGTCTCGCAAGAGAAATTCCAAGAACTTCATAATGCATTCGACTTCTAAAAATCCAACAGCAGTCTACCACGTCGTTTAAAATCATTTTTCCAGAACTGACCGAAACAACGAAAAACCTGTCAGCGTGGCTTGAACATAGCAGAACTGAGTGCTACAACTCGCTAGCTAAAGAGTTTTGAAGTGTGATTTTCCTATCTCTGGTCTGTGTATCATAGTTGGACACTTGCCACCTTTCTCATTGGCATCGCTCCAAGTACCTTCCCTAGTGAAATAGACTATATCTCTAACACTTTGATCAATCGCTGGCTTACCAAATGTAACGATAAGGCTTTGTGAAAACCCGCACGGCTCACATTACAGGACTGTCGGTGAAATTTCAACTCATAAGATTTACCTTAATTTATACTCTCCGTAGCTAATGGCTTTATCGCGCATAACACATGAAACTCCAGGGTCTGGGCCTGAACGCATTATTGAGATTACCCAGGGTAAACATATTGACAAACGTGCCAAAGATGGGTAAACTTGCATGCTGTTAACATGTCCACCATGAGTGATTTCAATAATTCACGCGGCCTCTACGTGCATTGCTGGGATTACCAGGGTAAACGTATTGACACCCGTCTGCATGATGGGTAAATTTGTGTGGTGTCAACGCGTTTTCGTTTGCTCCACCCATGTAATTTAGGAGAACTCTTTATCTATGGGTAATTTTAATTATGCTTGCGTGTGGTATTGAGATTACCCCGGGTAAACGTGTTAGCACCACTGTCAACGACGAATAGATTTGTGCGATGTTAATGCGTTTGAATTTGCTCTTCCCACGTAAGTTGGAAGAGTACTCCATCTAGGGGTAATTTCAATTATGTATGCGGCCTCTAGGTGCATTATTGGAACTACCCAAGGTAAGCGTATTGACAGCCGTGCTAACGATGAATAAGGTTAGGTGGTTTTGTCCCGTTTACCCTGGATAATCTGAATGATGCATGGGGCACCAGCAGCCGAAGTCCCCCGCTCGTGCTTCAACAAACTTTTGGACAGGGTAAGCAAGAAGCAGCAAGAATGACCGGGAATGGTGATATCATTGAAATGTAAGGATGCGCAGGCAGTCAGAGTGTGGCGCGTCCCACCACTCGGATCTCCTGTAATCAGTTTAAAATGTCTTAATTTCGGTGTTGTACTCATGATTCAAGGATATGATTTAAGGATTTATTTGGTTTCCAACACGAGATGGTAAATCTGCTCCAAGTCAGTCACAACACTTGAGCGCTGTTAATGTTTAGACATTTACTATATAGACATATACAGACAGCGAGAAATGATGTACCACGTGAAATGCGCAGTTTATCCAATTTATCAACAAGGCAAGCTGATAGAATCGCAGATTCTGTACGTCGGCAAGTCAACAACACACCACCATTAGGGCAAGAACACTAACGTTAACACCGAATAATATCAAAATAACAAGGTGTAACAAGAAAAATTGTGACATTGAAAGGAAAAAATTGCATGCATCAAGCCATTACCGCTCTGCGTCGAATATTATTGCTCAATACACTGTTCTGAAGCACACGAGCAACAAGTATACAGTAAGTAGGAACGCTAATTTCTATTACTACAGGGCAATGGATGAAAAGACCTAATACTGTCCCACTACTGGCAAAATCTAATGCGAATATGTTAGATGAAAAAGAAAAAGAAATAAATACGAAATATGTTCATTCGGCCTTGACAGAAGTGCCGAGACCCGTGGTCAGTTGAATGGCCTGAAAACACAGTTGGTAAGCTGAAGCACTCAATGAAATGTGCACTCAAAAACAAAGAAACACTAGGATCAGTAGGTAATTGTTGAAAATAAAGTTACTTTCAACGTAATAGCAATGTTCATCAGCAAACAGAAGAAAACACTTAAGGAGGAATCATCTGACTTGAGAACCAAAGAAGAAAATTCAAAAAATTTGCTACAATTTCAAAAAGGAGTTGAACATTTGGTTCTTCGTTCCCATAAGAAAACCCTCCTTTCCTGCCAGGCTTTTCTCACGGATACGAATAGCCTGGTTGATAGAATAACCTCGAATTTCTAATGCCAGAAGAGAATGTGTCGCATGATTCGAGCGAAAATTATGGATATCATCGTGAGGGAAAAAGGGGTTGGACCAGGCTACTGTCATTGGCGCATTCGGGCCGCCCGTCACGCCCATCTATTCAAACTCTTGCGGCGCCAGCCACAAAGAGACCATGTCTTACGCGACTGACACCATTCGAGTTGAAACAGCTGAGCCTGATGGGAAGTCCGAATGCACCAATCAGAGTCGTTTGGCTACGCCTCTTTCTCCCTTACGAAGTTCAGACCCAGAAATTATTGAAATTTGCCGAAAACTAGATTAAATTTGTTTCAGTAAGTGTATCGATGATGAGCCAAGGATATACAATAACAAAGTTCACTGATTCATAAGTTTAGAGACCAAAAATTAGGTAAAAACCCACTTCCTGCTTTATTTCCGCATGGGTAGGGCGAAAATTGGAAGCTGTTACAGCAACAACTCGAGGAAAAATCACTTCTCTTATTTTTAAATAAAGTAATTTTAAATACTCGTTCTCGGGTGAAAACTCCAATATAAAGTTGTACTACTCATAAAAAGAGCCCATATTCTAAGATAAAAGGAAATAAAACTTTGAATGAACGAACATAGATCTTTCTGGCTCAGGCGCGAATTCTGTAGCAGACCTCAGGACTTGCAAACCACTCACCTTTGTAACGGCGTTGTACACTTTACTGGTTTCGTACTGCCCAACGCCATAGAAGTGGAACTCCTCAGGCTTGGCGTACTTGCGCTTCACACGCGAGCGCAGCGACATAGCGGGATTTGTCGCGAAGTCGTACATCATGAAAATCCAGCTGTCATGCCACTTGAGGGTGTCGTAATATTCTGGTGCGATGTGACGGATCTAGAAGAAATTTTTGAAGAAATTCACCCTATATTTCCTTACAACTCCATAACCAGATGAAGAAAACTATAAGTGATGTTCACTCATTTCATTTTTACTGAATTTACCCTAACTGGAGCACCTCCCCAATCAAGTTCTTGCAAAACATTTCGTACTCTAAATTGTTAATAACCAGTTGGTAACATTTCAAAACGACGCTCCTCCAAATATTGCCAAAACAAAGAACAAACATTAGTGAGTCACGGTGTAAGGAATGTCAGTCAACGATTAGTGATAAAAAGAAAAGAAAAACTTCTAAAAGTGCACGCTTTCGCAACTCGACATTAGTTAAGACGTCAGCAACAAAATATGTTTGAAAAAACAACACAACATATAACATCTGCATGCAAACAAATGCAAACAGTACTCCACCAACCTTCGGTAAATTTGCACCAGAAACAAATGGGAAGTCGTGATGCTCCACATGATACCCGACATTGAACGTTACGAGATTAATTGGCCCGTAGTAACTAAACAAAGTTGCATTTTCAGAAAAAAAAAACAACTGGCAGCTGCATTTCACTACCAGAGAGCAGCAGATATTACCTGTAGGTCTCCTGTCCAGGCTTGAATACATAGTGCTCCGAGACGAAATGGCCGGCGAGAGGATGCAAGCCCAAACCAATGACGAAGCCGACGAACAGGTACGCGAAAGATTTGACACCAAAGCAGGAATAGATGAAATAATCAAAGACCAGCTGCAGTATGATGTTGGCGAGTTCCAGATCCGTCAACGACTAAACATTAAGAATTATTAGGCTGCGTTCATGTACAATTTTGTAACTGTAGTACATAAGATATCTAGTAACTTCATCTCACGGAGTATATCCATTTAAAGTATGCGTAAGAATTCATTGAGCGTCAATGGCGATGGCCTTTCCATTTCTTCAAAAAGCACGCGGCGCAACCGCGCCACTTGAACAGGAAACCTCTCTTGGGCAACATTATATGGAGTTTCCTTGATAGCTAGCTTTCTTATCAGTTAACGTCAGAAGTGATGAACAATTATCAAGAAAACCCAGGTTCGCCAAAGAGGCGAATCCGTCGTAAGCGGGGCGGTCGCAGCGCGTGCTTTTCAATGCCACGAAAAGGACACTGCCATCGAAACCCACTGTATCTTGCGAGAAGAAAAGAAAAATGATGTCAAGAATTGAGCAGAGCCTGGGTGTAGGTAGTTGTAGAGGATCTTTAGTGGATAAGTCGTGCAGCAAAATCACGCAGTTCTCACCACTTTGCTTCAAAAAACGCATTGATCCCACACCGACAGGCCAAAAGCTCACGATCTTCAATGGTTTGAAGGATAAGCAACAAAACTGTGGGAAATCATCCGAAAATAACCTTTGGATAGATGACCAGTGGACGAATTCCGTAGAACACCGGCTGCAAAAACATCCAGACCACTTTTCCGAATGTCGTACAAAAAGTTCGCGCTTCCCATTCCGTTGGCACATCCGTGTCGATCCTATCTTCTCCTGTAATCAGAGAATCAGAATAGGCTTAGGACTCAAATCCAACCTTGTATCCTTTCCCTAACCGTCTCCCCATCAATCACGGACTTCTTTGTGCTATATGTCATGTCATAACTAGTGGAACTCGTCAAGAGCAACGACGACACAAACGATGACACGTTGCTAGGGAACACTCAGCTATTCTTTTTTTCTCACAACGATGGGATGTGAACAGAGAAAACACACCTAGGTTCCTATGGTGTTCGATGTGGTACTTTTTGAAAGACACCGACATCGGTACACACATTGGGAGATTGGCGATGAAACCAAACAGACGGTTCTGAAAGAAAAAGGAAATGCGATCAAACAATTCGCAACAACGAATGTGTCTAAAAAACCCACTGCAAGTGGTCGTGCTGTCCCATAGGCCTGGTTGTGGCTGATTTCGTGTACTGCCAGTGTAAGGGCATGGTTGAATGTGCCGGAGACAAAATACGCTTGTAGAAGTATTAAAGTCCAGTCCGCATCTGAATTTTGATGATGAAAGAAGTTATGGTCACTTCAAAAATTAAATCTCCCATTAGTAAAAATATGTATTTGTTCTAGATCATACTTCTAGAATACAACTATGTTAGGATACTTAGTCAGCATGGTTTTTCATAGCGTGTTGTATATTGCCTTTTGCAGCTTGAAACTGTGACCTCAGACCATTTTCTGAAATCTTCCTCTCTGCTCTCTGTGATTAGTTTAAACCAATTTTGATGTCGTCAACATAGCGGTGGTGAGAAATTCTTCATTCGGCGTTGTCATTGTGAGGAATTCTCATATTCTGACCATTTTGCACTATTCTTTGGCGGGATTCGAGTAGTAGAGTGCCCCCCCCCCGGGGGGAAGACAGACCTACTCCTTCAACTAAAACCTTTCTTGTACTCTGACCCAAGTGCTTGAATATAAGCATCGAAAATGGACATAACCCATCACAGGTCTATTGGAAGTTTTTGAAAAGCGATTTGAGAACAGTGCCGCAAGTTGCATAAGGCAGTATACAAAACGCCACGGATGGCTACATCGACTAAGCATCCTTCTCTTGCATGTTTGATATGGGAAACCTCTCAATGCATTGAATTGTTCATATCATTTGAATCAAATCTTTCAGAAAAAGAAACAGAATTTGATTATGAAACACTTTTTTCTCCCTAATTACTAAAAATACCCCAATCACTGGTGAAACTAGTACTCATCTTTCCAGCTTCCTCGTCACAATGAATCATAGTAAGTATTTCTAGAAACGCAACCTCTTCCTTATTGCATCGACGCGACTCTTAGAAAGAAACCACGTTTCCGACGGACACAACTGAATCAGCAGTTTCATGACGTCATGCTTGTTTTTCCATGAATGTTGCGCAAGAAAGAAAAACGTTTGAGGCAAAACATCGATGCTGACAGCAATAGATTCCACATTGAGCGCTCCGTCTGCTGCAGTAGCTGCAGTTCATCGACTAGTGCGTGAGAATACCCATTTATAGATAAGATAAGAAGTATAGGCAATTGGAGGCTGTGAACGCTCATATGGCTACACTTTAAAAGGCTGTAAAAGCTACCCTAACCAGAAACTTGGTCTAGTTTCCATTCCATCCTTACAGAAATTGTAAGAAAAAGATAAAAGTATGAACTGGGCCATAGAGGCAGTGCTCGGAACCGTTAAAAAAAATAGAAAAAAAGCTGTCGCATAAGAAAATTAAGGCAAATATGATAAAAATGAAATGTCGAAATTAAAGAATTACCTCTTAACAACCAAGCATAGACGATTTGTGCGAGTACCATAAACACTACGACAACCTTGAAGGCGGGATCCTGTCCAAATAGGCTCTTGATTTGAGGATATTTCTCAAGCATCTCCCTCCTCCTTGAAATATCAATCAATCACAATAAAAACTTCACACTTTCTACCGATTTGCACAGAAACGTGACTACCACATTAATGTTATCGTTCGGCGCAAATAACTTGCACTATCTGCTTAGCAGGCATACTTAAAATGTGCGAACGGCATATGTTTTGTGATCTGGTCTTCGATATCAACCAGTTTTGCAACGAAACACATTTAGTCGGCAGGGTTACTTTATCACAGGGTGCAAAGACAATGAAAGGAGACTGCCAATAATGAAATCACCCTATCAGCCGGTACGATGCCATCGAATTTCGAACGATGTGCTGTTCACATTAAAACTAGGAAAAAAGAGAATAAGATGATTTTGAAAAAAAATGTTATTACCTGCTGGCATGCGGTTCCTCATCATATGACCACGCAAAATCAGCCTTCGTCACGGCCTGACCCATGTCCTGCGCGAAAGAGTAGGTTCATGTAAAGCAATAAGAAGTGTGCAATAAAAACGACTTGGCGATAATCATGCTGGTTTCAGTCACAACGATAATAAAAGCATTGCCAGACAAATATCCCCTTATACCTGGGCCTTGAAAATCCATAATTTCTCACGATAAAGTGATTACAACGAAGTAAACAATAAAAAGTTGCATTTTCACTCCAAAGGAAGGCTTTGAAATGATGGAGAACGCTTGAAAGTAAAATTACAAGTATTGTCCCAGTAACTCTAGTAAATCCGCGCTAGGAACGCAGCTGGAACAACGTAACACGTCGACTAGAATCCCTAGCAGCACTACTCCCAATAGCTGCCATCTTTCCCTCAACTGCTGTCCAAGCCTTCATCCTTTTGGCAGCAACTGCGGAAAGATCGCAGCAACTGGAAGGGGATGCTGCTAGGATTTCTACTCAACGTGTTACCCTGTTCCGCCCGCGTTGCTAGCACACATTCATCATAGAAGGCGATTTGTAGTGAGCTGTGGAGAGCAGTGAGATTAATTATCACTCTGGCTGCTCTATAGTCTGCTTCAAGTGTGATGATAGTTGAATATCTGCGCGTATTATCTGTTTTTCTCACCACCCTCTCGAAATGATGCGTTCTTTCGCACGCTCTCTTGCTCTCTGCTCCTTTTCCAACTATCGTCCCCCGTGGAACAGGCTATGCAACGGGATTTTTTTTTTTGATAATTTCCGGGTATTTCAGGCCTGACTCATGCATTCCATGAATTTCCGCATGAGGCTAAGATTTATCCTTAGAGCAGCCCCCCCCCCCCCTCAGGTTTGTCAGGCAGTTGAACATGTATGTACAACCATAGACATGATTCAACAAGTTTTACATGTTTTAACGAAATCTTGGAAGAGGGGTGACAAGCGCGGGAGGGTGTGGGGTTGGGTAAAAATGTGGCTTGGGTAACGGGGTTAACCGGCAGAAATGAGCTTCCCCCACCATTTGGCGTCGAAGCAATCCAAAACACAATAAATAATCCCAATGGATAATGGGAACAAATTGCCTCAAAACAGTGAGATTTTGGAATTTCTGCCTGGGCACTGCCTTTACCTGCAGCAAAGCCTTGAAAGCATTTTAGAACATGTATTTCCCAGTATGGAGTGATTCATCAGTGAAATATGTATATGCACATTCATACTAGTGATACAAGAATGAGACAAAACAAATTGTGGAGAATGGTATACCGCCCCCATATGAACTTGAGCAGACAAGGAAAAGGGAGAAAAAATTTAAAAAAAAAGAATTAGACGAGCACTTACTCTCGCAGAGAAACTCAAAAACAAAGCAAAGCTTCTGGTGTCGATTGTCCACCGCACGATTTAGATAAAAGTACAAGTACGGTCATAAGGGACAATGTGTGATTCATCAATGGAATGCCAACCATCATAAAACCACAAAGAAAAGATCACGCTTTTTAGGCAAATGCCAAAGAGCCTTATCATGGGAATTCGTAATCTCCCCACAGGTGTTTCCAAAGACATCACTGGCAAAAGAATAAGAGGTGGCTTCACTTGAAAGAAATACCCTCCCCCGAAAGAAAAAAAAATAACGATACAAACCACAGCCGCGGGAAACAAGCGTGTTTGCCAGCGACAACGGCATGTCTTTCTTTGAAGGGCGACTCTTTATTGCGCTGGTGTCTTATCTTCAAAAGACGATAGGAAAAAAGGCTACTGCAGAAAGAATGCATCTAGAATGCGTGAAAACGGAATTCTGTTTTCTCCCAAATTGAGGAAGAAAATATGTCTGAAGAATTTCCCCGTTAAAGAACGAGACTAAAGAACGAATAGGTGATATATTCATGAGGAGGAAATCGATTCGCTAAGAGAAAAACGAGCCCAATGACGTATCCACGCCCTCGCAGATGGTTTACGATAAGCTTCTTAAACAGGATATTTCTACAAGGAAATGTATCGAGGGAATATACCTTCAAAAGAGCAAATAGGTCAAGAAATGTGCGCGATTGTGGTTGGAATTATGCCCCAATCAGCTAATTTTCTCTTTGTTTTGAGAATATTAGCGAATGCCAGAACACCAGCGAACGCTTTACTCAAAATGAACACCAGCTAACGTTTTACCCAAAATACCTAGGAGTTCGAAATGGTTAAACCCTATAAGAACATAGTTCGCGAACAACTCAGGTATTCGCACACCAAAAAAGTGCATTAAGCGGATTACGGTTAGTGTTATCCGCAACTGCACAATAAAAGTTAAAAAAAAGAAAATTCAAAAGCCAGTACAACCTAATTTTTCGATAGCTCATGGAAAACCATGTGAATAGTACTGAGTGGGAAGAAAATACTACTTAGAATGAAATAAGAACGAAACATCAGCTGCTGGCAGCAAACATCAACAGCAACAGCTGAAGTTATCAAATTTGACACGAAGCAGCTAGCTGAGACACCACCATATGAAGAAGAACAAACGGACTGACAGGAAGGAAGGAGATAGCACTATCATATCGAGAAGCGGGTTTTCGGTGGCTGCGTCAGTCAATGATTATTCCGAGAGGGATCGCACGACGCGACTGCGCCAACACCAACAAGTGAACTGTACGGAGATGTCGCTCTTTGCGGACAACAACAATAACAAACGGCTGGTAGTGTCACTGTTGACGCAAATGTATACATAAAGCAAACAAGTGGATCGGAGGTTCACAGATTCCAATCCTTACTCTTCCAAACTTTTGTGCTAACACCCACGTTCATGCAAATCTACACATCCTGTAGTAGTGGTAAAACAAAAAAGCGCTTGGACTTCGGTGAATGAGCTCGATGACCTCGTATTCCACAATTATCAACGCAGTTGTGGGACTGTAAACAAGGTAAGGAATAGAATATTCGCAGAATATGTTCTTCAATTGTGGTTTCCCTGCTCAAAGTCACTTTCATTTGCTTATCACCCACAGCAGCAGTAAATCTAGACTGCACTTCTTGGTTGGATTTCTTCGGAACCATCGAAAGGATAGGAAATTTCGCTTACGCTAGTCTTAAGTTAGGCTCCAAGCGGACAACTGTTGCTACACCAAAAAAGCGTTGGAAGTCCACTCTAGACAGTCGTACTCCAGACAGCCGCACCACGCCAACTGAATAGCAGTAGCCCCCTCAGCTCCCCGTACCGCTGCTTGATGGGAAATATATTCACAGAATTCCTGCTGACGAAATGCGAACGACTCAGTGCATTCCGCCTCGGCGACACTAACTTTAGGCAGGAGACAGGGAGTGAGGAGAGGTGGAGAGGGGGACGGAATCTCGGCAAGATTAACTTGGGACGGAAGGAGAGGTGAGGAGGGGATTTGGGCGAGATCAACTCAGGCCAGAAGGCGAAAAGGGTAAGGAGGGGTGGAGAGAGGGAGGGGAGAGTGTCAGTAATGGGAAGAGGTGGAATAGAGCCCTTGCTTTGTCTCGTGCGCACCTCGAGAGCTGAAGTTCCTTGGTTTCAAACAAACGGATCATTCCCACCAATTATCAGCCGCGAAATACTCGCAAATGAACGCGGGAAAATTTGAAGGTTCAAGAACAACACAATATTAGACACAATGCAGTATTTTTCCCACGAGCAACACTACAAAGAGGGCAAGCTTCATGATAAGTCTTCGACGCACAGCTGCCCAGCAACAACCAATGCAAGCCATGACTACGACTTTTAGACCAAAGAGTATGACATCCAGCGCTAACGATGCTGAACGGCTTCACGGGATTTTTTTTTGAATTCGGGGATATTAGTCATCCATTTTCTTCCACCTTTGTAGAAATTAAGGAAAACACTGGTAAAGCACAGCTAGAGTACTGCTCTACAGAACTGCCCAGTTACAAGTGAAAACAAGCAAGAATGCCAAAGATGTGACAAATTAATGACATGGCGTCGTAGAAGTTGCTTCTCCATATCCCCACACATAGTACATTTCACAAAAGAAACAATAGTAGAAATAAAATCAAGCTGTCTCGACTATTTGCATGCATTCTTGAAAAGTCTTGTGTAGTTCCTTTATGAGCAATAATAATCAGACGTAACAATAACAAGCCTAGGCGAAATCAGCAAATGACTGCTGCTCTAAATCTCTTTCGTTACTTTTTGAACATATAACTTAGCAAAGAAACAAAAGTATGGAGTAAATAATTACATCGATAAATTTGACTAAATCTATTCTCATACTATGTATCTAAACAACCTTGAGCCACGTTTAAGCCTCTGCGACCACAAGTTCTTCGCCTTCTTCAGTCTTCTTTTCTTCCTTCTTCTTGGCCTTCTTGTTACGGCGTCTCTCCAGCTAAACAAAAATGCTCTTGGAAGAAACAGCATCAGGAGCTGGAAATAGAGCGCACCTTCTCAATTTCTTCTTCTGATGCTACTGGTAGCCATGCGTCGACGTTGAGGGCATAATGTTCTTCACCAGGGATAGTCATCAGAAGTGCGCTGTAATGCATGCACATGAACGGTAAAACTACTAAGCCTAATTCCTTGGTTTTACATGATTATAGTTGAAGCATATAGCTGAGCATTTCGCTATCAATTGAAAATGATTTAGAAACTGGGGCTCCTCGACACACAACAAATCATTTCCCGCCGCCTCCCTATGTATATCGTTGAAAAACTTCGTCTGTAATTCGATCTACCTTGGATCACGTCCGAACGGTTGTTCAAGCCCACCCCACACTAATATGGAAATGGAAAGCGTGAAAGGGCACCAGAACAATCAGCGGTCGAGATTTCTTTTACTGCGTGCGGTAAACAGTTAAGAGAAAATTCCAGGAAATCACGAGATTCCTGGAATTTTTTCGGTAACTTTTTTAAAAAAAGTTCTGCCCTTCCTACTCTATCCGTTATCTCGTGAAATGTCCTATAGACTCCTTGCAAGCATAATAAACCACAAACATTGTAACAGCGAAAAAAAAAAACAAACCGATTGACGAACGGTCCAAGCGCTGCATTTCTGTGTGCACATGCAGCCTTGATCACAGTAGCAATATTTGCTTCGACTTGATCGTCTGGCATTCCCAGCTAGAAGGCAAAGGTCAGAATAGCAAGAAATAACATAGTCGTTCCAAAAAATACTTGCCTCCGGTATCCACCGACCGTCTGCTGAGCCGCTCTGCGCCTCCTACGCATTATCATACGTGCTGCGACGTGGCTCAGTCGACGCGCAGTGTAGCCGGGAGGCAAGCATTTTTTGAAAAGACTATATATGGATTGCTAATAAATTACAAAGTACAGTTATTTATTTGCTTATTCATTTCAGTGTACACTCGAAGGTGCTATAGTGTGTTCCACCAGGGACAATAGTCCTGGAGAAATTAGAGACAAAGAGAAATTCCGTGGCTGCGACGTAATATTGCAGCCCGAAAATGTTACCGTAATCCAAAACCATTCATGCAACGGTAGTATAAGAGCGCCTCTTGGAATTGTTGTGATATGTACACTAGCTTTGTTTGAAATAAACGTTCGTAGTATACACAGACGCATCCCACAATGATAAAACCAGCTTTTAACAAAAACCATGCTTCGGCGGCGTCACACAGTACGATGCGCCGTGTTGACGATTCTGGCTTGCTTGCGTTTAGCATAGAGGGACGTCCAAGTTGCCATTTTGTACACAAATACTCAGCTATCGTCGCGTACGGAACGCACTATACAAAAAAACCAAACATCAAATACAAGGAACTATTAGTTCTATTACGAACAATTAATATGTAGAATTCTCCTTAATCAACAGTAGCATAAAGAAAGCATCCAGCAGGGAAGTAGAACGAGGGGGACCAAAAGTTTCCCATATAATAGCTCTTTACGCAGCGATTAATAAATCGAGTGAAGCGTGATATTGTTCCAGGCTACAATCTAGCTAGACCTGCGAAAGATCTCGGTTTCTAGCAGTATTTGGTAACTTTTCAACAATATAGCTGACAAAACGTACAGTAATACATGGGACACTGGTATAACGGTTGCGAGCTGAGGTCAGACTAGATTGTCAACTATTCAGTCACTCAATAGTTCCGCCAAACTAGTTGTTTTCCTTCATAATATTGGTTGCAAACAGTTTTGTAACAGACTGGATTTGTCCGAACCATTCCGTGCTATATCAAGCGCCGTTTTAAATAGGCATGAAAGTAAAAGGAAAACAGTAAAGTAGGCGACTCCAAAAAATACCAACTAATTGCTGCATTAGCTACTGAAAATTAGCCAGCACTTGTAAAAAAAAATGAAATTGTTAAAAACGCAAACGCACCCGACCCACAACAGCATCACTCAAGCCCCAGATTGGATAAACGGGATCACCCTTGATTGCAAGCTTTACACCACTCTTAAATTTGTGCACAAGGTCAGGTAGATCTTCTCCAAGACCGCCTAGAAAAAAAAGGATTGTTGCTGCAATTCTGGGAAAACTAGGTAAACCAGGAATCAGCTTCCACTAACCATTGAACCGAGTGGGAAATTTCGTCCTCAAGATTCCTCGCAGAGGCAATATGTAAGAGGCCATGTCCACATGTGCTACACAGAAATCGTAGTCATCGGTTCGGAACTGACCTTTGATGATCTGTCAATTTCAAACATTTAAGCCTTCTAATGAGTAATTATCCAGAAAATCAGCAAAAATGAGTGGTTTACGAACCTTCTTGACCACGTCCTGACCGAGTGCAATTTCAGCACCAGATTCCACGGCAAGTTCTTGCAGCTTTGGGTCATTAACAAATGCAAGAATCGTTCGCTTCTCGTTATGTTTAAAAGGAAAAGGTACAGGAACAATTTCGTCCGAGTTGGTGACCATCTTGGTCTAAATTTAGGAAAGTGAATGTGAGGAAGTGGACTATAAAACTTTGAAAAATTTGATCGGGCAAGGAAAGAAGCCAAAAAACCAAGTTTCGTTGAGAAAAAAAAAACGAACCTGCCGCTCGGTTTGCATGTTCAACTCTAACCGTAACCGCAGTGGTGCATTCGGATGGTTGTAGATGGATGGCTGCTGCAGCTCACGATGCATTGCTAGTGCTTCAGATACGGTATAGAACTGTGTCTTAACCTTACTCCTGAATAAAAGAGGATGAAAACCATTGGAAAATCTCTCAAAGGCGGTAATGATCGCGGTAATCCCTCCTAATTTTGCTCTGCAGCAGCGGAAAACTGAGATCTCACCTTATGAAAATGTTTGTCAAAGGCTTGTCTGGTAAATTAACTTCATCATCACGATTTAATCTCCCTGGGAACTGTTGAGATGGTGACAAGCTACAATATAGAGCGGTATTTTTGAGTTAGATTACTGCAACAGGTTATAGCAACAAATGATGAACAATTTTCATTCTGCACTGAAGAGAACTTACAGATTTTTCATTCTTCGGATATTAATTCTCTCCATAAAAGTGTACTGTTTCCTGGCGGCTTCCCTTTCCTCCCTTTTCAGCCGACGTTCGAGCTTCTGTTGGCGAGTAATCGTTTGCTTCAACGCACGTTTTCGACCTATAACGGAACAATACTTTGTGTCTCCTCCTTCCTTACTACATGTTTCACTACATCACGTACCTCTCTGCTGCGCAAATTCACCGACAACAGGCCGCAGCAGCTCGGCGGACATGAGACCGCTACATGATGACGCCGCTGTGCTTCGCAAAAGCGAAAGCATCTAAAATTTCAGCTTATTTGGGTAACAGAACCATTAATAACGACGAGGAACTGGTGTTTTGACCTCAAATGTGAGAGAAAAAGGAACTTAATGGGAAGAAACAAAGTCCGAATTCAAAGAAACGCAGATGTTCTGGAGCTTAAAGTGAGCTAAGCTTACCAATTCTTAGAAGTTAATTCATTTACTGAGTGGACCAAGTCAAAGAGCTTCCAGAAGACGAAAATGAGATAAAAGGCAGCACCAGCCGAAATCCTCGACTCGGAGCTGAGGCTTCAGTGGCAAAATGAAGAGTGAGCAAATCACAAATGTGAGAAGAATAAAAGGAATGGTGACTTACCTGCACCGAAACCAGGATCGCCGTCACGGTCACGGAGGGATTTCAACGCCACGACGCGCCAGCTAACGCTTTTGCGGTGGGTGGTCTGGAGCAGTGGATGTGCGCAGTTCGTACCATTCACAGGGTTTCGTGGCGGGACGCGCGCACACCCTACAGCGGAGCACTCGTCCGCGCACGGGCGGAAGAGCGTCTTCGTTTCTTGCACTTCTCGCGTCTTTCACGCTGTTTCATCCTTGCCTATGAGTCTACCGCCCCCAAAACCCCAAAATTCGGAGAATTCTCCTATGCAAGGATTTCCGCTGGTGCTGCCTGCTTTCCGGCTGAGGTCAACTAAGTGGTAAAAAAACTAGTTACCCTTGTAAAAAGTGTTAATCTACCCTAATGAATAAAAATGTTGACGACATGATAAAGCTCGCGAGACTTTCAACGTAACCATATCTGAAGTACCTAGAAAGAGTGGAACTCGCTATTTTTACCATAGACCTGCTGAATTGCATTCTGATCCAATATAGCCAATGTAATAGAAGAACATCATTTCACTCTATTTCTGTCCATTCTTTTCACTTTCAATGCTGTTAAACTGTGAAACTTCTCCATATTTCCAAAGATTTCGTGAAACAATGCATCTCTCCTGCTTCACAATGCCACTTAAACTCAAAAATGAAAGGAAAACGAAAAGCTGCATGTGGAGAAAGCAAAAGTCGCAAAAACTTGTACGAGGTACACAAACCACCTTCGAGTTTACGCGCATCTGCACACTTACCGGTACTGTAGTTTTTCGTGAAGTCCGCGATTTGCGAATCGATACCGCTGCTGCTGCTGCGGTCGACGTTGCAGCCAGTCGATTTCACCATCGATCATCTGCGCATTGAGGCGATTGATACTGTTGCACAGATTGCCATTTGAACCTTTGCGTTTCAGTTCCTACGGTGAACTACCAGTATCCTGTTGTTTAGTCTCGGATTTTGCCTCTTATTTCCTCCAGTTTCTCTCCAATCAAGTTGGAAGCGTTGATTCATCCATGTCCACTCTTAGAACATCTTTTTCAAGGAGAATGACCACTGAGGCGACGATCCCGGACAGCGAGAAGGTCCGTATTGTTTCGGATTTCCTTCAACATGCACCACCTGGTGAATTTAACGAGGTAACGCTTTTTTGTTTTCTACCTGAAGTTTTTCTTTAACTACTTCTTGTAAAAGTCTTTTATTACTATATTCTTTAGGTTTTCAATGCTGTACGTATGCTGCTTAACAATGATCAGCTTCTGAAAGAAGGCTGTGCCCAGGCAATTACGAAATACAATGAGAGCCAATTCGTGCCAGTGAAGCTTGAAGGAGTCGAAAAACAAGTACGGTTTTCTTGGCGCTATCTTGCATCCTTTTCTTTGAGGATATTCCTTTTTTACTTCTGTTTAATTTTCATTTATTATCCCAGCGTTTCGCTCAAATCAGCTCCATAATATCTGAGCTTGTTCCTCTTTTACTTAGGGTTACTACCAAGGAGAAATCTCTTAGGATTTCATTCCCTTCTCCTAGTGCTTAACTTCACTTCTTTATTTCTTATGGAAGGAGCTCGCAGGTTTTTCTTATGAGATAAAAGATATTTTCACTTGCCAGGATGTTCCGCGCAGCTGTGCTAGTAGGTGGAACTAGCGCCTTTTACTCATAACGGTCTCGGATATACTCAAAACTTCTCCCAATCACCATTCACCCTTTTCTTTCAAACTAAATTTATACCACATTCCAGAAAGCTTTCAAAAAAGGCTGGTGTGATAGTAATCAAGAAGCAACAATAAGAGTACAATATAAAGGTATGAGGGATATGTCTACACCTGCGTGAGGTCGTAAATTTTGCTCTGCCCTCTAATCTCCTTACATAGGTTACTCTTTTAGTTTTTTTTTTCACGTTCCAAATCCGAAATTGAGAAAAAACACAGTATACTGTACACTTCTGCTTTTTGGGATGTTTTGGCTCTCCCCAAGCCACATGATTACTTTTCTGTCTTAAGTTGTTTTCAGTTACCTAGTTTCTGCTGATATTATGGTACACCATTTTACCTAGTGTATTAAATAAAAAAAGGCGAGCGAATCAATAATTATTGTATTTCTGTGGGTTAGATTGCTAGCGAAAAGAGTAACCTAGAGATTAAATTAATTTGTATCCCTGCTATTCTTGAATGACGCAAAGATTTTTGAAAATTCATCTGGGATTCTAGGTGAAATAGATCTGGATGTGTTCTTGTTCTCTGTGAGAATTTTTTCTTTAGCGATTGCCAACTCTAGCAGCGCAGCCGTCCTAATCCGTTTTCTTTCTTTAATTTTCAATTCTTAACCGTAGTAGAAATAGCAACCTTATTTCAAACCTTTTATTACAGTACATACAAATCCCTTGAATTCGCTTCAATTCACCTATTTTCAATCGACAATCGCTGATATCCTTCGAAACTCTCACTTCTAGACTACTATGTTCGACTTTTATCATCTGTTTTTTTTTTGTAGAATATGGAGAATGTTCGGTTCTAATCCCATTAGAAAGTTTATAAAAGTTTTTCAGACTTTGGTGACACCATTCAACGACATCGGCGGCGGGCGCTACGTCGATGATTCTTCAAAGAAGTCTTTCAAGTATGACCATCTTCGTAAAGAAGCAAGCGATATCCAACCGACTGCCGCGGAATCTGGTGCTGTTGAATCTTGGCGTGCCGCTTTGCAGAAGGTTTTGCTCAAAAAAATCCTAATAGTTGCGTTCATAATAACTTACGTGCTCTTTTTCAAGGAACTCGATGCTTACATTGACGACCACTACTCGAAATCCGGTGTTGGCTGTGTGTTTGCTCGTCATGGCAACCTCACATTGTGTATAGAGTCACACCAGTTCCAGCCTAAGAACTTCTGGTATGTTAATCCTCACATTTGTCTCTGCATTCTTTTTGGTTGTTTTCATCACGTTCCTCATTTGCTCTGTTTTTCTGAGTAACTACTGTGTTCAGCAATGGCCGCTGGCGATCCGAGTGGAAAGTCCCTGTCGGAGATGGAAAGACAGGCAGTCAAGAGTTAGTTGGGAAGATTAAAGTACAAGTAAGTCCAGTACAGCATATGATGTTTCGATTTGAAAGTTTTGACTGTGAATTTTAGGTGCACTACTACGAAGATGGTAATGTTCAGTTGTTTTCTGAGAAGGATTGTAACGTCAAAATACAAGTAACGGTGAGTTTATTTCCTTGGCGGGTTGTTAGAGAACTGCATGTTAGAGAACTAGTTTTCTACGTTTAGAGCGATCTCGAAAAGACAGCTAAAGATATAGTGGCGGCGATTCGTGATGAGGAAGGAAAATATCAGGTAAGGCTACTTCTTTTTCCGTATGATTGGCTAGTATGGTTCGTATGTTTTTTTTCCTCCGCTCAGTTTTGCTATGGTGCCTAGGTTTTTGAAATTCATTAGTAGTCATATGCTATTCACGCCGTACTCAAAATTGGCCCTTAGGGTTTGTATTGTCGTTTTCAGTGAACGAACGCAGTTTCCACTTTCTTTTTCTTCGAATTCGTTCAACATTTTTGTTTTTCTCGTCGCTAGCGTCCAGTAGTATCTCAGTGAAAATTGTTTATAAGAAAGCGCTTATAACATCATTCATTCAGATGATTCATTAGTTATACGCTTCCACATGTCATGAGATTTCTTTGATTTTTTGTCAGCAAATTCGATCAGCGCGTCATCTCGCCTCATGAATCAGACGTATAGTTTTTCCATTCTAGCAAGCCGTACAAGAAAACTACGCGTCAATGTCCGATAACACTTTCAAAGCTCTGCGGAGACAGCTGCCGGTGATTCGCGCCAAGATGGACTGGCACAAGGCAAGTGTATCTTTTTCCACTTGACTAGTTCGTTGATGAGCAGTGACTCATCCACCACGAGAGCGTACGATGGTGGGAACTTGGACAGCTTTGTCTCACCGATGAATAAAATAGGGAATCATCACTGCTAGTCCTATCTTAGTAGTGTTGCTGCATTTATTTAAGTTGATCTTCATGAAAGTGACTAGAGAACGTTGGCCCCAGGTTATTCTGACTTTTATTCCGTTCATTTTGCCGAATCAAAGCACTTTATGCTCTGCGATTAGTTGGGATTAGTTTTCTGCTGCATTAGTATCCTAATTCCTCCATGTCAACGCAATGCTTCTCCTTTATCGTGAAGGGGCGAAAAAAGAGGCACTCAAGTCCTGTGGAGAGGCTTTCGCTTTTTTTCTAGTTTTCTTTGTAGTCAGATGTTGAATGTGCTTGTCACTGTGCTTTCAAAGCTTTATGTGACTGTATCACATACCAATATAATCAGTAGCAGAATTAAGACGTTAATCAGCATTCAAACAAAGGGGGGGGTGTTCTCTGTTTTGGAATTCTTCATGTTTTCCTGGTATAATTCTGATAAGACAAGAAAAAAAACCTTGTTGTCTCCATAATTCCGATTACTTTTCGTCTTTCACAGGTTCCGACTGAATTATAAGTTAGAACTGATTTAAAAAAAGCGGAACATCTGCACTGCCAAAATCAGGGACGTAGTTACAAGCTAGCCAAAGGGCGTCGCGATTGGCTAATTACAAGTATCTCGTTAATTAGGGGTCGCATTGTGGGGGCGCGGCGAAGATCCAGGATTTGGACGAGTATCATGAGTTGTTACTGTCATCGAACAAGAATGATGCGATTACCTTAAGCTTTTGAGGACTTTTTTCTTTGAAGTATTGTTCCTTACTTACTTGCTGTTACTTTTTTTTTTGTAAGCTGTTCTAAGATAGGATTGCATAGCTATTATTGTTGTTTTTACGTCTTAGCAGGTCTAAACATCTTCAAAAAGGAAGTACATTTGGCGGTCACATGCTCGAGGTCTAGAGTGCTGCAGTATCTGTACGAGCACCGTTTGTATCCATGTCAAGATGGCACATAGCTTGGAACGTGCCATCAATATATGCACGCTATGTCGCCGTAAAAATGCTACGATTGTAGCATTCAGATTGTGGGAGTATTCGGAATTATGATACGTGATGACTCACAAGGCTTCGGGTGCACGCACTAGTTCTTTCTGGGTAATAATTACTTGTAAAAACACAATTAATTCATCAACATTCCCAAGTGATAGTGAACAATCACAGTCATGGCAGTGTAACTGGTTTAGCCTATGTGGTGTACATATATGCGCCTGTGAAACGAAACGGGCGTATTTTGCTGTGATAGAGACGCCCAGCAACGGCTCTGCTGATGTGTAAGGGAAGGGGGAGGGTGGTACGGCAGTGCGCGGTAGTGAGAAAACGCAACGATACGAGTCCACTGATATGAGAGGGATTGTCAAAGTGCGCAGCTGTGGGAAACTCCGAAAACGGAGAACTTCACCTCTTTTTTTTTGCCCAGGAATCCCTCACATCTCTCATATCCTCTTTCGCATCAGGTTGTTGCGAAAATAACTGCTCTATGTGGTGTACGCAGATATGCTTTTTTCTTTTGCTCAATTCAGGCAACTTCAAGGCAACTTGGATAACCTCATAGTGTGGTTTCTCCTTCTCTTTCAAACATTGTTCCAGTATTCTGGGTAGCTTGTTTCTGGGTGTTTCATGAAATGGAAGAAACGAGAAAAACATGAGCTATTGGTTCGCGAAGTTCTGTTCCGGTGGTTTTGATCTAAAGACAACCATCACAAGATGTCGCTGAACGACTGTGCGTTGAGGGCAACCGTGGAACCTAAACCGGATCCTACCGTTCCGACGTGTAGAGCAGGGATTATTGTTCACCATCCTATAGTTTCAAAATATTTGACTTCAATCAGCATGGCGAGAGAAACAGAGGTGAACACTCCATGTTCTGATTGGAAACCAGCGTCTCTCCAGCAGTGACGTCAGTTCTAACTCAATTTCTTGCCTAAAGTACGACTTTTTCTAGATCGTGTAATAGCTGTAGATGTGGTTGGAAAGTGGTTGTGGTAGGATACTAGCAAACTGGAATATTTATGCGTAGAGACGGTTTCTAGCCCCTAAGTTCTCTTAAACCAAAGCTTCATTTTGAGGAGGTTACTGGGGATGGTGCTCTGCTACACCGAAGCAAATCCTTTTGACTTGTTCTAACACAACTGACAGAAAAGTTAAGTCGTTCCACCGGCACACGGTGGAACCAGCTACAGGTAGTTGCTCTTAACTACATATTTTATTCAAAAGAAAGGTGTGATAGCGCCGAGATGAGTGGTTACTGTTCGCTGCTGGGTTCACTGACGTGTTAGTAGGGAAGGCAGCGAAAAGAAGGTGGAAGGCAGTGCTGCGTTTTTCTTCACTTCCTTTCTGAAATAAACGTTGGTAGGGTATAATTAGATTGTTTAGATTTGAGAAAAGCTAGCGCGAATGAAGCGAGCGCAAGCCATGTTTGGAGCTCCGGCGTTAGCCCACCAGACAAGTCATTTACTAATTTTTCAAAGCAAGTTCTTCTCGAAGACTCATGCTGTTGCTTCTGCATCCAGGGTTAAGTTGATTATCAAAATGGAAGGATGATTTACTGGGAACAATTCGGTTGTGGATATCTGCTGTTGGTGTGGTTGTTACCATAGGTGGAATAGTCTTGCAAATAGTTCTTCCAAAGTGATGGTTATCCGTGGAAATC
>JARK01001340.1:2132357-2148945 GCA_000688135.1 Ancylostoma ceylanicum | reverse complement strand
CCCCCCCCCCCCCCTTCCCGGTACAATGCTCCAAACTCTGTTAGGAATAGTTGGACCAGCAGCGAAACCGTGTCGCCTTGGCACTACATCGCGGTTGCAAAGCGGTATGTATAGGTGCACTACATGTGATTCAGACTGACCTTGAGTTCACATGTATTTCGTCCAGCTGTTGTGCCTATTCTTCTCTTGAACATGCTTGTGACCTTATAACCATCAAACATCGAGGATCACGAGACTCCTGCGGTCGAGGCCCGTAGCACGCGCTGCGTCATATGCAGTGTGGCATTCTGATTGTCTGCACGGAGATCCACACATCTCATTGATATCACCTCTTTCATTCTCCTTTGCTCCTCCTGTTTCCTGGTTTAACCTGTCCAAACACGTGGTGAGGCACGTGCACACATCTGCTGCACCCTACAGTCTATCCGAAACGTCAGGGCCCCAGACGCGGTCGTGGATCCAGAGGCGGCGCGGTCGACTTGGCAGAATACATCGATTCGACCGGTTATTACCGTTGTATTTGTTTGTTTTTTTTTTCAGTATTTGCTTTCGTTTCTACCACTTTAATACCTTTACCACCATAAGCTTTTTATTCGGTGAGTTTCTTCGTTAGTTTCATTCCAAACAGCCAAATCGGCCCGCGTCTTAGCCGCTTTGCCTTCGAATCTCTGACCGCATCGGCAGCCCCGTTGTTTCGGATAAACTATAGCTGTGCTCTTACTTCGTCCTGGATATAACTACACACTTTACACTTACTGATTTTGTTAGGCTTTCTATAATAATTCACTTTCACTCATCTGCGATTTCAATCTTTCTTGATTGGCAAGCGTGAGCACCTTCGATTTATGGCCGGTCGTAGAGTCATTGCGTTGAACAGCTGGCGCTTGAATCTCGGATTACTATTACTTGTTCCAGAGTTCATTTATAGTTCGTTTCAAAAACGATGATGATAGCTGAGTATATGTGCCTATGATCTGCATTTGTCGCCTGCCTCTCCGAATACGACATCATTTCTGGAGTTCGGTCTTTCTCTAACATCTTCACCACTATTTACTGCCGTGAAACATACTGTACGGAGTATGTCTACACTACGCTTGTTCACTGACAATGAGATCAGTATTTGCCCACTTCTGCTATGTGGAAATCAACGCTATTTCTTGAGCCCACATCTTCTGTGTTTCATTTTTTGACGCTTTGATCAATCGTGTGCTTTGTCATGCTTTTGCACGACATCTAATCGTTTACTCTTTTTGCAGCTGCAAATGGCTGCTATCAGATTTGCTTGTTCTTTTCGGCTTATTCTCTATGTAGAAGCAATAAATCCATTACTGAAATAACAAATGCCGTCAGCAGACCTGGGGCGTCACTAAGTTAGCAACAGGTCTTTCGGTTGTTGTTTTGACTTTTGGTTTGTAGTTCTCGACAAGGACGCTAGCAAACAACGAAAAACACAACGTGCCAATCGATAAAGGAACATTTATAGCGGCGCGAGAGATGGCGCCGAATTGCCTAATTTGGTTTGTTTCCTGCAGCAGCGGCAGCAGCTGTGACCATCTTGTCTCCTATTGAGGCTTCTCGTTGTTACTCCAGGGTGTTCCGTTTTGCCTACGATCGATATATTTGTTGCAATGCTCGCCTCTTCGGGGTCGGGGTCCTGTTTCAGGGAAATGTTCCTTTTTGGGCTCGCGTTATTTGCGCAGTTATTGTGGCGGATGACTTTTATGGAGAGAATTTGACATGGTTACCCTATTTCCAATCTCCAAGAGGTAGTTGATTTTGACCTGAGTTGGAGACAAATTTTTGGGCTATTTGCCTACGATTCACACCTAGTTCTTTTACCCTATACTCTTTTTTCATTTTTCGTCATGCGCTGTCTTATGATTCATGGTTTTTTTACTGTTGTGGCTCATTCATTCATTCATTCCATTCATTCATTCATTCATTCATTCATTCATTCATTCATTCATTCTTTCATTCATTCACCCATTCAATCGCTCATTCATTCATCCATCCATTCATTCATTCATTCATTCATTCATTCATTCATTCATTCATACATACATACATACATGCATTCATTCATTCACTCATTCGCTCATGCATTCATTTATTCGCCCATTCATTCATTCATTCATTCATTCATTCATTCATTCATTCATTCATTCATTCATTCACTCGCCCATTCATTCAAGTCTGTCATTTTTTATTAGTTTCTCGCTTTGTTACGCTTATACAGGAGGATTGTTTTGAACACTTTTATGCCTGTTTCTGTAAATCTTTCAAAGAATAATTTTTACGTTGTGGTAATGTTAATCCTGTTCAGTTCTGCACGATAATTAGTGCAAGAAGTCTCCCCTTAGTAATCTCGGCTATGTAAAAACAGGAACTTAATGGATACCATTCATTATTTGGGCAATTTCTGAGTCACAAATGCAGAAATTGCTCTTTTAATTGCTGCTCAATTGCAATAACTGGTTTGGAAATTTGATGTGCGGGTTATTGGGGGATGTCAGTGGAGTGGTTGTTCATGTGATTCTTGACAGTACGCTCGTTATGTGGTTGTTCCGGAATTTCCGCAGTCAAATGGAGTATTTAGCGGTTTTCCTATATTTCTTTACAGTAGGGATGGGGTTTACATTTGGAGCCTTCTTGCGTTATTAGTCGTCATCAGCAGAAAGTGCGTTTTGAGCAGGGGCAGCGTCTTCAAAAGTTCAAGAATTGGAAGGTGCTGATGTCGCTGACGAGAAAAGAAAGAGCAACAAGGAATCACTGTGGAAAATTTCAAACCTCACTTTTTGAAAAAAAAAAGAACCGTTGTAGAGCAGGATTGATCGGGAGATTCTGGGTAGTCCAACGTTTAAAGGATTTTGTTATATTTCGTCCGTTATTATTAGGTTGTCCCATAAATAATGGCCGATTCAAAGCTGAGTTTGCAAGGTTTATAATTATAAAAATCACGGAAACGAAGGAATAACACGGTGGTTCTAGAATGTAAATGACGCACACCTTGTGCTTCCTGATCGCTCAGGAATTGTCTACCTAGTTCCTAAATTGGTGGGGTTATGATGTTTCAAATATTCTTTATTGCGGCCATTATTTTTGGGACAACCTAATAACATCGGACGAGCCGAAGCGTGTAGAAAATTTCATCAATAATAGTCTGGTTCAAGAATTGGAGCGCCTCCAAACGGTTATTTTCAAACATTTTTTTTTCGTTTCAAACGGCATTTTGGTGCCCACTCCCCTTATTTCACAGGCCTGTATTACTTGCATTTTTCTCTGCTACCATTCTTCCTCTCTCTTCTTCCTCGCCTTCTTTTTTCCTGTTCTATCTCCAGTTAATTACTTTTCTTATGAAATGGACAATATCATTGAGAGTGCCTTTGAGGATATTATTTTCGCTGAAAAGAGCGCTGTCTTTTTTACGAGCTTCCTGTCAGTCTAGCAGTTGATGTGAATTTATTGGATGCCTTGCTGAAGCTGTGCAAAATGCGCACATTACAGCTCTCTTATCGCATTCCGGAAAATTTCAGGATTATTGTGCAATTTCCACTAGTGATAGCTCTTTATTTAGAGTTTCTTCAACCTAGCACTACGTCAGAGAATTTTGTATTCTTGATTTTCTCGGACGCCGAAGGTCTCTTAAAATGCTAAATTCTTTCCACAGTGGGTGTTTAACCAAACTCTCCGCAGCACGCGAGGATCGTTTTCAACCAACCGGCTGCGCAAACTATCTGTTACCAATTAACGTATGAAATTGGCGTGTGGTTTTTCGGCAAACATTTCGTTGGCGGTGTGTAATTTGCAACCCCGTTCTTTTTTCCTTTCATCATCGAGTTTCTAAACCTGATCGAGACAAGAGACGTTGGTCGGAATCCTCGAATTCGCGTCTCCTCTTGAACCGCAACGTATTGTTTGGATGTGTTCGTTGAGTTCGATGTGTTCTCGTGACCTTTATATTCACGCTTCCGTCATTCATTCTCTGGGCACGATCGTCGAGCCGTTGTCATATTTGTTGTACTTCTCTCAGTGAGTATTTTGATGGAATTGCTTCAGCTGAATCCATAATACATTCCTGGACCATAGCGTGGGTGTCTGTGTTGTACAAATATTAGGTTACTACTACCTTCCTATTTCTCATATTGAAAAATTGTGATGCGATTGTATTTCTTCTAATCTTAACGCTCATCATAGGTTAGCTGCAGCTAAGAATTTTAATCCTATAGAGTTTCAGTTTGCAGATCTGGATGAGATAGTAGCTGTACTTGTTTCGGGCATACATCACTTCTTTTCCTTTGATTTCCTTTCTTTTTTATTCTCCCAAGAGATCTGATGCTGTCACAAATTTTATGGCATGTCTTGACTTCGCTCTATCCTTCTTTTGGCTGGACAGTCACAAATCCTTATCTTGCTTTATTCCGTAATCCTTCCATGATTCCTATTTGTTCTTTCCTTCCTAACAGTCAATATGTTTCATCCATCCATAGAGTTTTGCTAGTTTAAGATGACAAACTGAGCTGTGGTAGACTGGATGACGATAGTGGAAAACGTACGTATCGATTGCCACATTCATAGCTTGACTCACATCTCAGCGGGGATCACCCGCTTTCTCCAGGGATACCCTAAATATGTGAACACCTTATTGCTGCTTTTCTGGCTTCGCATTCATGAACATACCCGGGAAAGTTGTGGCTTACCCGCACTTCCATAGTAGTTGAGTTTCCAGGTAGCAATATGTGTAACATTTTGGTAAAGGAAACAGTCCACTCTTGGGAATCGGGGAATCCCGAGAATATTCATGAATGCAGGCACTGGAATGTAACGTACGATATCAGCCTCTCATGAACTCTCACAGTTGGAAGCTGCTATACTCTGTCATATCCGCGCGGAATATGAATACACCTTTGTTTAGTGGTCGTGTTTGGCGAGATTTCTGCCCAAAAAGCGCGTGCTATTATTATTTGCTCAGTTTATCCACGTTGTTATAGGAATGACAAACGCAACTACCGTCGCGACTACTACAGCGACTATTGCAGCTAATGTATCAAAGTGAGTTTGTTCTATCTATTTTTTGGGTCATTCTTAGGCATGTATTATTGATTTTCTCCACTTTCTTCATAATGAAAATAGGTGAAGACGAACAATCTGATTAAAGATTGACGACGGCGACTTGCCGAAACATGGGTTAGAATAAAGTGGTTACCAACCTCGCCTGCAGCACATAAAAGTAACCAAAATATCCTCATCAAGTTTCACCATGGGCACACATGGCCGTTTTTTGCTGGATTGAAATTTCATTTTCTCTCACCAAAGATCTGTAACTTCTTTTCTTGCTATCAATTTTCAGTTCATATCTACTTTTCAAGGGCTGTTTTTCCTAATGTAAATTACGCTTCGACTTCATGTTTTCTATGGCGCATTTGCTGTCTTTCCAGCAACTATCCTTTTCCTTTTGTGCTCCTCATGTTTTTCTTCAATAGTAGCTGCGTAGAGTAGCTTTTGTGCTCCTCATGCGTAGAGTAGCTTTTGTGCTCCTCATGTGCTCAGCTATTCGGAACAGGTTTAGTAGATTCTTTCGAGTCATTGGCTTCATTATAAGGCAAGGGAGTTTTGTTGATGTTTTTCGAATGCAGTAGTCACACTCAGGGCACTTGAGTTTCTTTTTTCTGGTTGATAAACACTTGTTAGGTCGGCATGAGAACTTTAGTAGGGTTGCGTGGTGTGTGATATGGGGAGCTAGCTAGTTTTTGCCACTAGATTTTGAACTTGCCTAGGTTTTCGTTGGAGTTTGCTCGGTGTCAGTAAGCGATAAGGGGGTATTGATGAAATTCGACAGCGTGCTCATATATATCCTTAGCACAATTCTATTAGTCGTTCATATGTTTAGGGTTGGACTAGCTGCCAGGGAATACCCACGTATTTCGATGCGCGGTGTGGCGCAAGCGTGGGGGTATAGCTCAGTGGTAGAGCGCTCCCTTAGCATGGGAGAGGGCTGGGGTTCAATTCCCCATACCTCCAAAAAGTTTTGCTCTCTCCGAAAAATCTTTATTTCCACCCGCCAGTTGATTTACTGTTGGTGAAAATGTCGCTGACCTTCGTAGAATCCGATTAGCTTCTTAGCTTCTTAGATTTTCAGGATTGGCCTTTTTACATAGCAGTGGAAGCCATGGCTTAGAAGAATGCGCTGTTCTCCGCATGCATTGTTGTATTTTGTCAATATTTTCTTTTGGATTTGCGGGTTTTTTGGACTAGTACTACGTAAGGAATACTAAGATGTGGATGACTCTTCGCCGTGCGGAGCGTAATGGCAACGTAATTGACGCCGAATCGCTTTTTTATGCGCAACAGATGTAAATCGCTGCTGACCGCGAAGTTGCAAATGCTAGGGGTTGATGGGATGTGGGAGAGGGAAGATTTGAACGGCCAGTGGTTACAAGAGCGACTCATAGTACCTAAACACGGATTTCAACATGGATATTGAGAACAGGAAGTGAGATGGATAGCTTTTGGGAGGTGAAAACTGGTAGGGGTTACCTTTGTCCTTAGAATTTGTCCCTAGAATTCCATAGATGATATGATCTTGATTTTGTGCTGCTGTAATGGTTCTTACACTCGTCAGCATCAACGAGAAATTTTCTCTTATTTTTCTCTACTTCAGGGTACAATCATCCAGCATTTCCAAATGATATAACAGAGAACATCTGTTTCTTTCGATCTTCCTTTATTCTAGTGGCAGGCCTTACATCGTGTTATGAGCTTCTTCTTTGCCTCACAAGGCGAAATAAATGCAAGACTTCTGTACTGGAAAAAAATTGCGATATTATTGCGGCGAACGGATAACGTTCTTAGGGATCAGATCTCACAGCCATCCCCCATGGATGTGTTATGTAGGCTTTTTGGAAGTGCAAGCATGTATGTGCCACAATCCACAACAATTTGGGCTTGTTGAAGGCTTGGTTGAAGCGTGCGTATGAATCCACGATGATTACGGCGAAGTTCTCCGCGTGATCTCGTGCACATGGACTTCAGGCGCATCCACCCAATGGGTGTGAATAGGGCCGCATGCTTACTGCCTTCCATATTTTGGACCGAATAATGTATTAGATTCATTCGAACTGCAAAATTCAACTTTAAATAACTCGAAATTTCTGATTTTCCAAAAAGGGGTAAAACTACAGCTCCTGAAGATTGAAAAATGTTCAGGGCTTTCTCTATTCTCATCATTTGAATTCCTTGGATCGGGTTCCGATTTGATAATTGAACTGAGTTAATTGGCTCTCATTCGATCCTTACTATATGCGGGTTCAGCGAGCGAAAGTGTGGACAAGGCTGGCGTAGGGAAAGCTGAGAAAAAAAAAGAGAAAAGAAAAGGAAATGAATCCAAAACTGAACAAAGTTGTGATCAAAATCTTCTATGGTGTAAATGTAGATTAACTAAATTAATGTCGGTTTTGAGAATTAACGTCGTTATCGAGGAAATGGTAAGAATGAGGTTCTGAGCAAATAAACCGAGGATACCCCCCCCCCCCCCCCCCCTCTCTGCCTGCTTTTAATTACAATGCGGACTTCATTGCTTTGATATGAGCAAAAAGTGGGAAGTTTGTATGTTAACACAATTTTTTTATAGATAAGGGCTAGTGAGATGTGCAATTACCGGGCAAAAAAATTTGACAACACGTAGGAATTTAGGGATGAAGAGAATTGATTAAGGGGAATCAAACGAAGTCTCCCCTGAGAACCTTATCTTTTGCCCTCATCTCCTTAGAATAGGGTGAGAAAAGTGCATTCGAGTGTTTTCAATGTCGCGCTTTTAATTAATTTCTCTTTGGAGTAAAAAAGATGTGAAATCTAAGCATTTCTGCTTTCCATGCATTACCCATTAAGATAGTGTTACAGTCACGCGATCGCGAAATTAAAGAATTGGTTCTAAACCACTTGATTTTTGTGGTGTTTCATCTATAGACATGGACCTATATGCGTCACAGGTGCTACCAAGGGTGTTGACGCCACTGTTATCGATGAGTAAATTTGGCTGGTTCGCATGTTTACCCTGGGTAACCTCGATGATGCATATGCTCCATGGGGTCCAACACACTTAGATTGCTAGGAGCATTGTCGGCTCCCTTGTGCTCCTTCGAGTCGCCTAATGAGAGACTATTCTTAATTGAAGTGCGAAGGGCACTGGTTTAGTAATTAAAAGTGCAAAATTCGTCCGGGGTTACGCACTCAAAGAGCCAGTACTTTGATTTTGCTGGATAATTTCTGTGAAGAGGTCATTTCTGAAGGCAGAAAGGTTAATTATCTAGTGAGATTCTGTTTGTGGGAAATTTTCAAGAGTGTGGTAAAAAATCCTGCTGAGGAAAGACATTCAAATCGAAAAATTGGTCCTAAATCATTTGGTTTTCGTGGATGCTTCCCGCCAGCAGCCAACGAAATATGTATGTATATAAACATTGGGCTGGTTGCATAATTACCATTTGAGGTTACCCGGCGTAAACGTGTTGATGCAATTGTTGACGAACGGTAATTTATGCAAACGAATTTACTTGCGAGGACAAGTAACTATAATAGTAGATATTTTTATTCACAAAATATAAATAATTGAAATATAGCAACCACGAGTAGAACCGCTGTATATATTAGAAATTTTTATCTGACCTGCCAAAATAATATTTATTGGACGATTTGTGGCACCTCAACTGATTCCTTAGAAATTTCTTATCCTGGAGTAAGATTCATGAACGCATAACCTAGTGAAATCAGTGTAGGAACTTTTACCTACTTCGCTTTATAATATTGCGTAGTCTATAGGTTAACCAATCACGCTAACCATCGCTGCTTTGTACGGCTAATGTTTCATGAATCCCAGTCCTGGATAGTAGAGGTGGTCCTGCTAGCATCGTTAGGAGAATTGAATCGTGAGAATCCATTGCACTCTGAGTTCCCATTAGCGCTCAGCATAAGCTAGATCTGATTCAGAACGCTTCAACGAGCACACATTCGTTTGCAGTAGCAGAATTGCGTCACTGCGTTGTTTAATGTGGTATTAACTAGTCAATATAGGAATAGTTAGGTTGTGAATAACTTAATCTGTTGATCCACTGGATCTCAGCGGGGCCTTTTCATACAGTTTATACTACCCGTTCCCGTCTGAAGGTAAAACTATTTTTTAAAGTAGGCCAAGGCGGACGGACACATGATGGCCGGTCGTTTACTCTTGACGTATCTGGGCTATCTGTGGAGGTTGTCAGGGATTTTTATGCCTTCTGTGCTGCTCATAGCTAATCCTGTTGAAAACTGAGGTTAAGAATTTTTCTACATTACCTTTCTACTCACGCGGTACAATTAAGTAGTCCCTATATTCCTTTTCCTTTGTTGTTTCTTGCAGTAGTCTGTAAAGAATCCTTGGGTGGCCATGGTTTCCCTAAAGGTCGTCACTATTACGGTTTTTTTCCTGCACGTCGCGCGTCATTGAGAGAATTTCAAGCTACTGCTAGGGTAATCTCGTTTTCTGCCGTGAACTTTAATCTATTTACTACTCGCATCTCATTATGAGGCTTTTTGCTCCTTTAGTACATTTGCCCTTGAGCTTATAGGCAATGTCCTTGAAACTATCTGTCTGGGCTTTTTGGGAAGTTTATAATCTTCTTAAGAGCGCGATCGATAATTTTTCCTGGTAGCGAATCTGTTGCGTGGATTTAGTGTGAAGGGTCTGGACATCTGTTGAAGTTTGTACTTGGTAATGCATTACATATTTGGAGGAGAACCTGGTGAGGGAGGGGGAGGGTTGGGGTAGCTTTGGATTTATGTAAACGATTGGAGAATACCAATGTAGCGAAGTAGATAATGATGGACAAAGTGCACCTTGGGAGGCGTGAGGGCGTGACTTTGAAGGATCGTTTTCTTCAGGATACAACCCGTAGAAGTCTCGATATATTTAACGGCGTAAAGTTAGCCATAGTAGAGTTGAATTTCCTTTCCTTCTGTATATACAGTGAACTCCAAACGGTCGTAGACAAGAGGCGTGACACGGCGCGGGCACTCTGGTTGTCTGCAGCACCGACGCAGCGGGTCTCCTGGGCAGAGACACAGAGGAAAACCAATACACCGTGTTTTTCCGCTGCTTTGGGAGATGCAGCAGACAACGAGAGTGCCCGCGCCGCGTCCCGCCCCTTGTCTACGACTGCTCGGAATTCACTGTATAAATACGAATGTTCACAAAATTATCGAAGAGCATTTTCTCATCCCTGTCCCACAACAGTGCCTAAACACCCGTTTTTGAGCCCCTTCCTTTGTGGAGAATTCCGGATGCCCTCTGAGACATCTGCCACGAGCAAGTGCAAATTGATTTCACCTGTTGCTTATTGATACTTCTGCCACAACTAGCTGCCTATGTAGATTTATCTAAAGCTGCAAGAGTTTCTTGTTTGTCGTCCACTGATTTTGAAGGAAATTTGGAAATTTCGTTCGTTTTTTTTTTGAGGTTTCCTCTATGGTTGACTCGTCAGATGCAATATGTATACATTTCTATTTACCTGCGGCTCGTAGGTCTTTGATGCGTAATTTTCCGTCTTTAATTTCCTTTCTCGTTCAACACATCGTATTGATGGCTGTTGGGAGGCTGCGAGCTCATGCATAAACTGTAAGCGTCAGTGGAATAATAGTAAATTACATAGAGAATGCTAGTTGTGTGGAAATGCTGTCAATCCATGAAATGCTCTTAGGCTTAGGCTTAGGGTTACGAGGATTTGGGATTGGAAAACGTTGAAATTACTGGCCTCTGGAAATGAAAACAACATATGTCGTGAAGTGTTGTGCGATGGCTGCTCAGTATGTTTAGTCTTAGCTTGAAATTGGCTCGTTACGTGAGGGGAGTAATGGTGGCACTCACCGACCGCCGCTGCTGCTGGCGGCGGCGCCGTCAACTCCGCCCCAGTGAGTCTCGGAGGTCCATACATTACGCATACTTAGGCGCCCCTCCCCGGGGCTCCTTTACTCCGGGATCACCAGCACCAGGATTGCTGAGTGCCACACTGCTGCATATTCCACGATGCCGATGTTTGGCTCGTTTAGTTTGCTCAACTCAACGCCGGTCGCCTCGCACAAGTAATTTTTCCTGGATTAGTTATAATTATTATTTTTATTAGCTAGTCAGTCAATTTCTTTCTTATTTTTGTTCCAAGGATTTCGAACATTGCTTCAATTAGTTCCCTGTAGAAAAACTGCTTTTTTTATGTTTTTTTTTGTATGATAGAGGTATTTACGTTTGTTCCTGGCGTTTACGGAGCATCCTGAATGCATGGAAATCGTAATTATCTTCCATCCAGGTCCCCAAAGTGGCGGAAACCCCACTTTTTTCCCACGCTTCCCCGTTCTACCCACTTTCGAAGTCCGCCACTAATGCCCTGATTTATTGGGAATTGTACATTTTGTGCGATATCGCTTCCATCCTCATTTATGTATAAAACTGGGATTTCATTCTCTGGTGTAATAATGGATAAATATGAATAAATATTGGTGCTCAAATCTTGTTTATAGGGCAAGTGACCAGTCTGCTTTTTTCTCTGATCCCATCTGCTGATTTATTTGTCAGTCTAATTCTTGGGACCATGCTTCCGAGGATTCTTAGGTCAATTTGGTCTGAAATATGCTGTAGTAAAAATCTTTGGATTCCACGTGATGCCTAGTACATACATAACCGGAGCCGTGTTGCCATGGCGCCCTCTATGAATTAAGATGTTAAGCCCTTTTGCATATAAATAACCACTTAAGAAGCAATTACCATGCATGTCAAGAAGCGGATCTGTTTTTCGTGAGGTATTCCGAGAAATTATAGGTGAAACTTGTGCACTTTCCTCTCTCTATGGAACGGAATGCATAATGTATGCAGTTTCGTCTATGAGGAAGTTTTTCTATTAGAAAGACTTGGTGGCTGCTTGGAAACTGCCTCGGTTTGCGAGGGAAAATTTCTTGAGCTGCCACGGAGAATTGAATTTCCAACGGTTTCTGGGAAAATGGAAGGTTGCTAGGAAATAGAGCGGATGGTGTGCCTAGCGGTGGAGAAATTTTTGCGGCATTTAGAAAGTAGGCATGGGGATTTTTGTGCCTTTTTTTAATCTTAATTTTTTCCGTTGTCATTATGTAGTTTAACAATTTGATTTGAAAAATTTCGATTTAGGGGATCCTTGAATATATTCTGGAGCGTTGATCTCTTTTACCAGGATATTTTTGGTCATCCGCTTTTTTTTTCTTGGTAATTCAACAGCTAGCTTTGAGTTGACTCTTACTAGATGTTTTTTTTTTCTTATATGCCATAGCGAATTGAGTTAGAGTAGCATGATTCGCCTTCTTGCACCTGTTCATGTGATTGGCTTTTTCCGATATTGCTACATTAATGTCAGAATCTGTTATGCGTAATAGGGTTAAGGATATCCTGCGGCTTTTTATCCCTTTAGCTTTTTTATGGAAGTTGCGAGTCATGATATCCATAAGAAATAATTCTCTCAAAGGAAGTGGCTTATTTCGAGTAATGAGTCGAACCTAAGGTCTTATTCATAGTTAATGCTCTAGGACATGTTTTGTGACTATTTAGTGATGTTTATGTACTACTCATATGTGGCTGTGGGGTGTCGATTCGTCCTTTTATCCAGCTTCTGACCACTGACTTTTGTGACATGAAGTCCTCGACAAGTGCAATTATGAATGCCGACCTCAGTCCGACAATGGTGGCTGCCAATTAAAAGCAGGCTTTTAATTGTGTTGGCTCGAGTGGTTTTTTCGGGAGTGCAATCTCCTTAATTGGGGAGCTCCGTGGGAATTCAGTGAAGTCCTGGAAGCGTGTGGAAGGAGCTAATTCTTTCCGAGATGTGAATTTTTTTGAGCTGGGCTTCCAAGCCTTTTTGCCTGGCGACTCCTTGTTATCCTGGTTGCAATGTGGATGTGTTGGGAATCTTTGAGATTATGAATTTTGCAGAACCTGCGCAAACCGTCTTACCGTAATTGAAGCGGGAAGCAAAAGGGAAATTCTGGGCCTGATTGCTTGACTAATTTCCTTGAAATGTCAAAAACATTTTTCGGAATGAAATCGGCTCCAAGTAGGCTGCAATTATCACTGCTAAGTGGATTTGTATAGAATTTGACTCATTTAGAGCTGTATTTACCGCTGGGTAGCTCCGCGACTCTTACTTCAGAAAGATTTCCATAGGAGTGGATCCATGATGATGTAGCTGCAATGTTTAAGTGTTGTGTAAGGCTTACTGTATGCCATTGATGAAAATTTAATGCCTTGTGGCTGACATCGTTCCTGTTCAACTTTAGTCTGCTGCACTTCCGCCTAATAGGCTTAGCTGGAACACTTTTTCTTCGTGTTGCTCATCAAACGGACGGAATTTAAATCTAGAAATTGAAAATCCAGTTTCAATAATTGATTTCCGTTGCGCGTTTTCGGAATTTTCTAGAACGTCGCAAAAGAAGCTTTAGCTATGCGGAATTCTTGGTAAAATAAAGAAGCTTTAGCTATGCGGAATTCTTGGTAAAATATCAGCCTTGAATTCCAAGAACGCATTTCAGTGGGAATGTGGTGCTTTATCCTCCTTTACTGGGGAGCCCATTTGATATGAAAGAGAACTTCTGAATGTGAGCTGTACTTTTGCGCATACGCTACTTGCTTAGATGAAGTGATGATAGAGAATTTGCTATGGATTTTTTTTTCTGGGTTGTAACATTGCTTTTTGTGTCCTTGAAAACCGATCCTGGATCTGGAGTGGTCCAAAATCCATGAACTTTGTGTCAGTTGTCATCAGCACATAACATGGTGCAAGGAAGCCTGATTGCGATTATTTGGTTCCGAACCTTGTGTGCTTTCCACGAGATTGGCTTGTTTGTTGTGTTTCACCGCGTAAATCATGGGTTTGGAGGTCCCATAGATTCCCACGCAGTCGATGAAGCCCCGAAATTGTGCAACCCGAGCCGATTGCTCTTCCCACGCAATCCTTTTTCCACCGAAAAACGGGAAGCAGATTTCGTCTCTGTTTGTCGTGGCTTTTAACGAATTGCATCCTTTCAAAGGGCATGTTTTTCTGAAGATGCGATAGGAGTGAAACGAACACCTATTATATTACGAGGAAGAAAATTGGTGCTAAAAGGATGTTATAAATTTCAATGGAAATGTTCCCTACAAGAGAATAGAGCTGCGTGAGGTGGATTGTGAATGGAGCGTATTCGTGTATTTGTGAACGTGAAAGGGTCAAATGGGTTTCATTTGTTCACCCGGACGGGCTATTCTTATAGTTTGCGCAGCGGTACGTTTCCCATGGGGTTAGACTCACTGTGAGTTTCATTTCTGCGGTCTTGTCATATTCATAGATTTCGATCGAATTGAATTACCACTCGAATATTCGAATATTCACAGTCCGAGGATGATGTGCATAATTCCCTTCATCTAACGCTGAGAATCAGGGCCCGTATCCAATATACTTTATCCAGTCGGATAAACACGCTCTAGCGCATATGTTACAGTGGATTCGAGAATCTGCTATCCAGTAAAAACATATCCATGGATATGCAAATCCACTCGTTTCACTGGAGGTCATCTTTATCCGATCGATTCCCGCTTGATAACGATTCATGATCTACTCCATCTCTACTTCTCGTTTTTTTTTTTCTCGTCAAGACACCGCATTTGCGTCAAGAAATGAACACATGGATGGATAAGTTATATTGGATAGCAAAGTGGATAAAAACCAATGAGAACGGATATATACCCGATGTGTTTTCCCTCCCACGGGCAAATATATTGGATACGGCTCCAGAAAGTGTAGATTTTATAAGTCTCATGAAATCCAGTGACGATGAGTGTAAATCAGCGAGGGGGGGGGGGCACTTGGGTTGGCGGTAGGGGAAAGGTAGTATTTTCCTGGCTGAGGGGGAGACTCCGTGGTAAAGTTGAGGGTAAACGTGGAGCGTTCAATAGAGCGGTCAAGTATCAGCAGGTCATATTATTGTTTGGCCTGATCTCTTATACTTAAGTCCCTCCTATAGACTGGTATAGATTAACCCGTACTGTACTCCGTCATATGGGGGTAAACTTTTTGATGATTGCCGAAGATATGGTGACCTTCAGGATTACTCGAGTATATTCGACTTGTCAACAATTCATGCTCATCGAATAATGTTTTTTTTTTTTGTGAAGTTCGAACCTTCATTTTCTCCTATTTAAATTTTTTTTTAGAATTTCAAAAAGAAATTTCAAAATGGGGAAGCGCTAAAGAAAATACATTAAGGTAGCTCTTAGTCCTAGTCTTCTATATATTTATTGTAAGTTAGGTGCTCGCAATGGAATAATTAGCCAAGTTATCTTTTTTTCCTGAAGCCTCTCCCCCATCCTTTACGTTCGTTTCCCTAGAGGAAAGAGTGAATGAAATCCGTAGTTATGAAGCAAGTACAATCCTTGAGGCCCCAAGGAACAAAAAAAAGGAAATATCTGACGCGATAGAATTTCATACTGAGAGAAGATGCTTTTTTCTTTGTGCGCTGAAGTTTGGTGTGTACATATTTCTGAGAGTGATGCTATAGGAGCTGAGAGGATAATGAAAATGCTGGTCTTTGAGGGAGATTATAACTCCTCAATAAAACTATTATGTTGTGATTGAGTAATATAGGTGTAACGCAAGAAAAGCCTTCAAACATAGATAATTTTGCGCTATCTCGACTAGTAGCCTAATCTTGCTACCCTAAACTATAATAATATCGCTAATCATTCATTTTATTAGATATCGATTCTATGGCTGAATATGAAATTCAAATGATTTCATAAATAAATGTGAATCACCATTTGATTGGCGCTGTGTCGTCACAGCTTGCCAACCGTATCGATTGATAAATTCATTTTGTCCTTTTTAGAATCGTCAATACAACACTGGCAGCTATTACGACCACCGTTTTGCCTCCACATGCTAATGTGACGACGACAAATAGCACTGCACTTGTGAACACTACTAGTACAGCTGCAACTACTGCTCATGTCCTGCCATCGGTTTGTGTTTAGCACGATTTTCAGTAGGTTTTGATCAGCGTCAGCTTAGTTGATCTTTCTGCTTTATATTATTCGTATTGCTTTCTGGACGAGAATGTCCTTGTCCTTTTGAACTATTGTTTTCACCTTCTTCCTGTCTCCTTTTTGTTCCTTTTTTTTTCTCTGAGCTCTTTTTGTGCCAGGTATGCTGTCGTGATGCAAACTTCCCAGAATATTCTGTGACTTTCATTACATTCCAATTCGAATTTGGCTCTTCCGGAATCTCTCCGGAGTCCGACCGTGTGGCCTTTTCTTTAACATGGATTAAACCGGTGTTCTAATGTGCATATAACGTCATATCAGTGGCAGATGTGGGGGGAGGCCCTTGAAATTACTTTAGCCTTAGAAATTTTGCGTCAGTTTATTTTTAATTCTCTATTTTTGCTATTATTTTTCAAATACTGATCACTAATTCATTAATATTGTTATTAATGCCACAATTTTCATTTGAAATCCGGGTCCCCAAAGCGGCGGAGACCCCATTTTTTACCCACCCACCCACCTCCCCACCTCCCC
>JARK01001340.1:2110057-2131124 GCA_000688135.1 Ancylostoma ceylanicum | reverse complement strand
GGGGGGGGGGGGGTGACTATAAAACGTTTACTCAATTTACTCCTCCAAAAACTCATGATTTCTTGTGCTTTTTTCTCTGCTGAATTTTCACTTCCACGAATAACTGTGATTTTTGAATTTGATATAAATGATGTTATAAATGATGTAAGTGGGATCTTATGTCAGACTTTGGAAGGTAGTAGGGGAGGATATACATGCCGTTATTCGTGCAGAATTAAGCTGACATTAAAGGAAAGTACAGCAGCCTTTACTGGGCTCCAAAAAATTGCTGAAGTCCGTTCCTATAAACAGATAATTGCTGGTGGAGAGAGCGATTGTAGCCGCGTCGGAAAAAGATCCACGGCGAGTGGGAAAGTGTATTGGTTCTATTCCTGTCGATTTGAATTTTCTCCTGTTTTCTGGTCCTTGTTTCTTATAGGATACTTGTAGCGCTACATATTGAAGTCTAACTCATGTGATAGTAAGAATGAGAGGGAAATAGCAATATGGATAAAGAAGCATAGGGCAAATTTTGCTGCTAACTGCCAATTAGTGGTTGTTTTTAGGTAATGCGGGTGAAAATTTTTGAATGAACTATTTTTGTAATATCAGTTGATAATAAGTTTGTTAGTGTTTTGGAAGAACTTGAGATTAAATTGTTCGTTCTTTTCCCAGTAAAATAAATATAAGACGTTTTTTGTGCTGTAGTAGCAGTTAGATGCAGCTTATAAAAGGGTTCTGTGTGGTTTCCTTCTCATATTCCTGGTTTGGTAACCTAAATCCACCAGAAATCTTACGAAGACTGAAAGCAATCACAAAATGGATGCATACAAATAAATAGGGTTATTACTCTATTAGACAAATTGGAAATAAGCACTTAGCCGTTGATATCGGTTTAGAAGAAAGCCAATCACCCAATATAGTGCCACATAGTATCACTTCTTCTATTACATGGAAGATTCTCTGGCGTTCTCTCCTGGTTATGTCCTGGAATTTGCTTCCATGTCCTTGACTTCTTGTCATGGATAAAAATTTTGGGATTTTTTGGGATTTCGTGCAAAGTTAGGGGCTAGCTATGAGATTCCATTTATGTTCCGTTACAGCGTTAATTCTAGCCGTGAAACTTGAAGCTTTATTTGTTCTAACATTTCCTTTGTTGACGGGGTGACTCTTCTTTCAGCAACGTGGCGCCTTATCGATGTTGGCTCTTTCTTGCATTCTTTTCTCGTCATACCTTCTTATTTCCTCTCTGTTTTCTGAGTATATTTGCTCACGACGCAATCGGATATTGCTGATTTGTGCTGTACTCTTTGATATGAGTTTCTATAATAAGATTTGCTGTAGGCAGTGGATTCGGAAACAGTCAATCGAAATGTGTATTTTGCTGAAATGCTCTTACAATTCCTCTATTCCCCCTCATTGTTCACCGTGGTCCAAAAATCATGACTTTGAATCATAAAATTCGGTATACTTGTTTGAATCTACTCGATTCTGTAGCTACACAAAGCCTAACAAAGGTCCCAACAATTTCGTCATGCAATTATTGGCCGAATGTTGAAGCTTTTTGTGTGACTCATCTGTGTGCATTCAAAGCCATAATTTTCAATTGATAAAGAAATGACATCGAATGTTCAGGCAAGCACGGCTGCCACGAATACCACCACCACGACAACCACCACTGCGATGCCAGCCACAAAGAGCAGTCTTATTACGAGTGCAGGTAGGCGATGACCTAGTTGTTTTTCTTTTCCACGTACGTCGTAGTAATTACGGCTTAATCCCTTATTCCTGAAAACGTGACAAGTTTTGGCAGCGTGTGGGTGAGTTGGGGAGAAATTAAGGATTAGATGGTCAGGAAGTTCTGGTATTGGAAAGGTTTCTTCGAAGTTGTTAACAAAACTGCATTTAATATAGCTTGTTTTTTATGTGTTTACATTCCTCCTTTGGCTCAATCATTTTGAAGAAAAAATTAAAAATTATTATTATTAAAAATTGGAAATTTTGAAATTAATAATGATATGGGAACATATCATGATAGTGAGATTAAGTGAGACTATATGAGCTTGTAAAATATTGTCGCCCTTGTTCCATCATCCATATACTAGTAAATAGGTTAAGAAGACGATATAAGATATGCAAACATAAGATATGTCCCAAAATATTTTTAAAAAAGACTGGCGAAGACGGAGGGGGGGGGGAGTAAATGCAGAATAGGGGTTGGTCTTACCGAATTACCGAGTGGGTGGGGTTGGAATTTGTCTGCATGGAAGGGGATCTAGTTTTTCCAGGCTTTGGAGAGGTGACGGGAGGGAGGGTCCTATGGTGGTCAGTTTTTAAAGAGGTGACGGGGGGCGGGGAGGGGGGGGTCCTACGGTGGTCAGTTTTCTGTCATACCTTTGACCTTCTTTGATGACATGGAATTTGAAAATCAGGTTATTCAAAATTAATTGGTACAAGCATTAGAACAAATCTTTAAAGGTCTGGAATGAGGAATAAAAAATTTATTTAATCATTTATTTCTGCATTCTCAAGGTGCGCTTAAAAAAAGGGAAATTTCCTACAAACTCACTAATGCATTATATGACTAAGGCGCTTCTAGGAGTCGTAAACGAACAACGATCGCTCTTTTTGATGGCTGCTTGATAGGTTAGGTAAATAGGTTCATGCGGGTCTCTTATATTTGTTCTGTGGAATATCACCGAAAAAATTCAGCTGTTTGATCTTCGAAGGGTCTAACAATACTCTTCGGCCCTTAAATCTTCTAAATTCTCTCAAATCTCAAATTGATGCCTTCCAGCTCCGATGCTCACGTCGACTATCCCAATACCAGCGGCAGGAGGATCCTCGGGACTAGTGTTCTTGTCGGTTATACTGTTTGTTGTAGCTGTGGCTTTAATAGCGAAGATCATATACAGCAACAGGAAGAGGTAAGGCATTTCTCTTCATTGTTTTTTTTTTTTTGTTTTTCAAACTTTGTACCTATCTATTTTTGATCGATATTTTTTTTCTCGCAGGAGGAGCGATTTAATTGGTGGCACAGCCCGTTGGAGGTTAGCGGCATCGCAGCAGAGCGGAGCCGGACCCCAACAGACCGCCGCAAGCTATGCGCCGATGGGTGGCGCACGGCAAATGAACGGCACCAACGGACTGGACACTCCTGGTCCGGATAGACTGGACTGGGAACGACAGTTCTTTGATGACACGGAAGCCACGGTGAGCTTTGCTTTTACGGTCGATTTTTTTCTGTTTCTATTGCAGCTCTGCTGCGTTTTTTCCGTCTTTTGACTACTGTGCAGTGTTTGATTTTGTTTTTTTTTCTTCTTTTGAATTTATTTTTGGAATTATTTCCCCTCAACAGCTTCAGATTAACGTGGATGTATAGAAGTCTTCTGAATTTTCTGTAAGTTGCTAACTATTGTGCAGTGATGGTGTGCATGCAAAAGTTAGTGGTTGTGATTGAGACTGCCCATTTTTTAAGCATCGTATTGCAATGAAAATTACTTGCGTAGTGACGTAACCAGCATGAAACGTAGGACGTACCCTGGAGAATGAGTGCTGTGTGATTGGGAATTGTTACAGAGATCCATGCAGCAGAGATCACTCTAAATGAAATTCCTAGTAAGGATGGTTAATCCTGAAGGATTTCTCCTAATCCTGTGTGAAGCTTCTGTCTGAATAGAATAGCTTGAAGCTCCACAGCCGACGAGCACTAGATGGTCTTGCATAGAAAAATGTCGATGAGTGGTATGGACCAGCTTGTCTAATACATCAAATTCTTTCGTAGATAACTATGGAATTTGTTGATAATCTGGTTAGTGCCTATGAAGAACATAACGAAGTGAAATTGTGTAGTGGGTAACTTTAACAACTATTTTTAACCCTTTTCGTGTCAAGTGGTGGGCTACTTGTAATCAGCTATTTCATGGACGTTTCTCAATATATTTGATTCTACGCCCAGATAACCACTAATTTCGTTTGATTGATGTCTTACGTGTCGCAGTAGGGAGTGTCTCATCGTGAGAGGAAAAGGGGCGTACCCAGGCGACCCTGATTGGCGCGTTATGGGATGCCGTCCGAGTTCAAATAGGTGGACGTGACGGGCGGCTGAAATGCACCAATCAGAGTCGCCTGGTTACGCCTCTTTTTTTCTCACGATGATAAACACCCGTCGCAGTAAAATGCGAGGCTCACAGTGAATAATGAATTTGAAAAGGGAAAGTGAAATTAAAACTGGAAAAGTCCGCATCGTTAATAGCTATAGGGACCAAGAGGAGTTCAGGTTTTTGAAGTTTTTTTTCCACCTGCGAGCATTTTTCAAGCTGTTTTAAAGTGTCTCTGCGCGGAAACTTCATTACTGGGCTTAGGCTTTTGCGATAAAGCTGCTTTACGAATGATTACTGCTCCTCGTCCTGCTATTATAATTCTTGTCTAAAATTAAGTTTAGCAGAGAAAATCTCAATGAAATCATGTATAGCAATGAGAGGCTCAAAAATGTGAACGTTTCATTCGTTCTAGCTGGCACGATTAAATTGATCTGCGCCGCATTTCAAGCAAAATAAGCAATCTTAAAAAAAAGAAAAGAGAAAAAATCAAAAAAGAATGAAAAAAATGAAATTAGGTTACGAGTAATTAGTTGAACGCCTCGTGGATTACTGTTCGTTCTTTTTATTCAGTTGGTTATAAAATTATTTTTCTTTGCTGCTAAGAGTGATAACTACTTTATTACAACTTCTAATTGCTGGTCAACCATTGTCATGCTACTCTGCACTGTTGTATTTAGTGTTGTTGAGCATGTACAGTGGGCGTCGATGGCGGTGGCCTTTCCGCGGCCTCGAAAAACACGCAACGCGACCGCGCCGCTCACGGTGGAATCGTCGCTGCAGCGGCGAATCTGGGGTTTTCTAATAGTTGTTCATCACATTTGATGTTAACTAATAAGTAAACTAACTAACTACCAAGAAAACCCCATAGTTTTTTTTTGTCCCAGAGAGGATTTCTCCTCGAGCGGCGCGGTCGCGCCGCATGCTTTTCGAGGCGCGGAAAGGCCATTGCCATCCAAACCTACTGTAGTTGGCTCATTATATCACTGGTTTTCCTGAATTCACCATCCATTTTTTAGGTTCCATCTCGACTGCAACTGGATCTCAGCCGCTATTGAAATCAGAGAATATCATTGGTGTTATGTTTTTTTTTTCTCAAAGAATGCTCCCGCTAAGACAGCTAATTTCTCAACTGCTCTTGTTGTTCGAGGTTCTATGAACCTGCTAAATATTCCACTATATCAAATGGCTTTCTGTGTTAGTCTTCTTTAGTTGTTTTTGGTCGGGTTTTTTTACATGAGTATTTTGCTTGTATTATATTGCCAAGAGAAATCCATAGGGTTGATGTGTACTGGCGTTTTTTTTATCGTGCACTTTATTTTCAATCATTTTTCATCGTTGTTTCTGCAATTTTCACGTCCTTCCCAGTGTAGCTTTACGACTATCAAGAATTTGCCAGAAGGAGTGTCTCGTTTGTCCTTTTTTTTTCAAAATATATTTGTCTATTTCGATGTATTAGCCGCGATGTACGACGTCTAATTTGTCGGAGCAGACAGGCCATAATATTTGTTGAGTGAAGAAAAGCCGTCAATTATTCGACTGTGATCATATCATATTGCTTTGTTCATGTGATAGCAGTGCACATTGCGTTGCAGTGGTAGATTTACATTTTCACTGTATTATAGCTAGCATAATAAGTACAGTACACATTGAGTATAACTGTTAACTGTTGCGGAACTTCCGCTATGTCTTGTTGTTTTGGAATTTTCGCCAGTTCTGTTTAAATATTCTGATATAAAATGGTAGAATATTTTGTTTACATTGTTCGTTATTGGTAAGCTGTGGAATACATACAGTGGGCGTCGATTGCGTGAATGCTATGTAAGTGTGGAGACAACAAAAATAACTATGTGCTTGTCGATTGAAAAACCATTAAAATGCTTTTGTGGAAGCGCCATCAGATGTACAACAACGCCTTCATAATGAACTGTTACAGATCAGGGCCTATTGGGTCTGTCGCGCCTGGACCGGGCGTCGGTGGCAGCACCCGAACCAGACGCAACAAAAGGTTTAACCTGCAACCAACAAGGACCAAGCGGGTAGTACCGTACGCCAAAGATCAGTGGATGACAAACTCGGCTGCCTGCGTGCCAAGTGTGAGAGGCCTACTACCCGAACGGTGCGAGCGAGCGGTTACATACCTAGCGAGTTTCCAAGCGTCCCACCTCGCCGAGTTCGGCCCGCAAGCGACCCTAGTCCCGGCAAGGATACTTACTAGTTACATCAACAAGATATAAGAAGATGCGGTTTCCTGTGGATCTTTCCAATCTTCCAGCTCTATCCAAGTTCCAATCAATCCTATCTTCAACTCTGTCTATCCTATCTTTCCAACTTCTATCCTATCCAAATACTTCTGCTTTCAAACACTTTCTATCATAAGCCACTTCATATTCCCCAAATGCGAAAAGAGCATCAATACAATATATAAAACTAAAACACAAGGATCTACAAAGGGTCAAGTTAGTAAACCGGCCTGGACACGCGCAGCGCTCCTCATCGTCGGCAGCGGATTGAAGGCGGAGCGGACAATCCAGATGGAACGGCTGTCGACGGCTGGACGGCTTCAGCGGACTGGTGACATCATCAGGACGGCGGCATCATCGAACCACGGGCCTCGAGCGGAGCGGAGTAGTCGGAGCGGAGCGAATAGGCGAATGAAGCCCATGAGAACGATTGGGCGGCTTTTATACCGGCGCGCCTGAGAGCGGCGCTGACGTGGCATGAGAACGGTACCGCGTGGCATGCGGCGCGTGGGAAAGTACAGTATGCCACCAGAGCAAGTCCAAAGTACGATGGAGTTGTACGAAGACGTCCGCGGAACGGAAGGTCGTGACGGCGAGTCGCGACAGGGTCGCGTAATAAGTTCGTGCGGTTTTTTTTTCAACTTGAGTCTTCACTGAGAATCAAAATTTGTTGGAGTGCGTAATATAAATGATTTTGTAGCTCTTTGTTCTCTCTTTACAAATATTTCTACCGATTTCCTCAACTCGTGCTACACCTCATTTTCTATCGCGTGAATGTGACCCTACAAATCGACTAGGACAAAGATCACCGACGGCTACTACTGCACCACTTCAATCGCGGATCGAATGCAGCTCAAAAGATGACGGATATTTATGAGGCTCAAAAAGAAGTCATTACTGCTAAAAGGGCGGCATGGAAGCAGATGCCCGCCTCAGGGAGGTGAAATTTAACCTGGAGGATGTCCCTCCTCCGAATTTGGAGTATTAAGGATAAGACATTTATATGCTAGGTTTTGCTCTAGATTTAAAGAAGAATTACTACGAATGTCAAATCTCAGCAACGCCTAAGCTTAAATGATTCACTTCGCGAAAAATCATTGAGGGGCTCAATATGAGGTTACCCCTCACATCGAGGAGGCGCGTCTCTTCTGGACAAATTCCATCAAAACGATGAACGAGATGCTAGAGTTTAAGGTAATTTCATTCATGCGACCCATGCAAGCCTAAGACAATCTCGAACCACCTAATTTCTTTATTTTGTTATTCGTTTTCTAGACTTGTATTCAAGAGTTGTAGCTGAAGGTCGCAAATATAGTCATCTCAGACAATGTGGCTTTCATGGAAATGAAAGAGGGGAGCTGTTCTGTCTCTAGTACCATTACTAGCGGAGGAAAAGGGCTATATAAATCACTTGTTGTGATTGATGCTGTTTGTGAGAAGCGGTAGTTTCAATGCACACGGAAAACTGCACGAACTGATTGCCCAACCCAATATTTCCATTCTTATCTTCAGCGACAGCTCACTTCCGGAAGGAACAGCAGCTTTTTAAGGGAAGAATGTGGCAAGGAGCGGAGCTAACAAAAAGCTTAATTTAGGCGAACCAAGTCACTGCTAACCCATACTGTATGAGGCAATTTTAGATGAAAGAGGAATTTTTTCACTCTGGAGAATGCATTACACATGAATATTTTCTGTATAAGTCAGTCAATGACTGAGTCTAATTTGCATCTTCGATGACAAAATGTAGAAAAGGATTCCCATTTTCATAATAGAACTCTAGGAAAATTGCCTCCACAAGGGGAGATCCTACAATGATCCAGATAGTAGCCTCAGGCTCCACCTCCTCCGAAAGGATTAGAATGTGTCGGCGAATGAAGTGAGAGCTACAGTGGAAAAGATGCATATTGATTGCAAAGTTGATAGCCGAATTCCGGTAACTCACAGGTCCCCTAATGAAATCATTCAGAAAAGTGGAAGTAGTGCTTTCTCCGATTATATGCCCCTTATGTACAGGGACAAACTTTCTCTGAGCTTTCCATGGATTAAGCAACGAGCACCTTTTCCACAGACAATGGGACGGGCTGACCGCGGTACCGAAATTTGGCTGACCGTAGCCAACTGCGCGGTCCGCCAAATAATTGAGCGCGGTCCGCCAAATATCGGTGCGCGGTCAGCCCGCAATAGCTCCGCGGTCAGCCCGCTGCTAAAATGGCGCCGTGGGGCTTACAGCGACAGTAATGCTTTCTGAAGCTAATGAATGACGTTTTACCTATCAAAATGAACATCGGACGTTATCCCATCCTTCTTTTCTTGAATAAAAGAAGTAAAATGTTTAATAAAAGGAGGGTCGAGGATCATCGTGTCCGACATTGCCATAATTCAATCCGTACTCTTCGGGCTACGTTCCAAGATAGTAGGATGTTCACTCTAAAATACCCGCCTACAAACTACATATGTATTTGAAACCAATGCGAGCGCTCTCTAAGCGAGAGCTCCGTTCCAAAAATGAACCACGAGTGTCATCCACTCCTCCTGAACTGGAGAGTGATCTCCACTCGATCGGTAAAATTTGGTGGTGAGATTAGTACGTCCCGTCACATCACCTTTCTCGACTAAAAGAGTCTGCTATTTTTTCCTATTTGTATAGGGACAGCCCCACTGTTCCTACATCCTTAATCGCAACGTACATTTCACGAGAATGACTTGCGCCTGGTCACTGCAATGGGCTTTCGCCAATGGCTTTGTAGCTTTCTTAGTTTGGCTGACCGCGGACAGTGCCGCGGTCGGCCAAACTTTGATTGAGGTACGTGGTCAGCCAAATTTCGGTGCGCGGTCAGCCCGCAAGCCTCATTTTGGTACCGCGGTCAGCCCGCAAACCTCACTTTGGTACCGCGGTCAGCCCGTACCATTGTCTGAGTCGTGCGTCAGCCGTCGTGATAGCGTCGTGTGCAATTACACCGCAAACGTGAAATGTACGTCAAAAATTCTGTGGAACTCCCTTGCTTTGATTTTTACATTGCTGCCGTTGTTTTTCGATTTTCTCGTGGTGATATACACATTTATCCTCTTCTACATATTTTATCTTTATGTAAAAACTAGGCGGGATTGGTTTTTGTAGCCCGTTCCGGAAAAGGATTTGCTAAAACATCTATCTAGTTACTATTGTGTTTCCCGATTTTCTCAACCTTAGCACTGGCAATTTTTCCTTTTCCAAAACTGTAATAGTCGTCCGGATATTTCCTTTGTACAGGGAGTGATGTCCGATGACGAAGAACGGGATTATTCGCACCTCCAATCAGAGAGAAACCGAAAGCAGAAAAAAGCGGGAGGATGGCAGGCGATAGGTGGGTTGCTTTCACTTTTTTGAAGTCCTTGTTCAGGTCATTGTTGTGTGCTTATTTCAGGATTGGATCATACGGTCTTCAAAGGAATAGAGAAGAAAGGCTACAAGCAGCCTACACCTATACAGGTATACATTTTTGCTTTTGTAGCTTTCTAAGTGTTGAATTTCGTTTTCAAAATCTTTTATCACTGTGTCACTGTATTTGTATTTCGTACCGTCTCTTCTTTTTAGAGAAAAACGATTCCTTGTATTCTTGACGGAAAAGATGTAGTGGCAATGTCTCGCACAGGTATGTATTTCCTCACTTCTCCGTTTATTAATAAAACTCTATGTACTTCACTATGTGTTTTCCTTTTTAGGAAGTGGAAAAACAGCAGCTTTCGTTATTCCAATGTTACAGCGATTAAAAAGACGAGATACAAAGGGTATAAGGGCTCTGTTGGTGTCACCCACGAGAGAGTTAGCTCTTCAAACATTCAAAGTTGTCAAAGAGGTAAGGGCGGATTTCTTTCTGTAAGGGTAGTTGCCATGATTAGATGAAATTCGCTGCATTAGTTGGTGAATAGATTTCTATCAATTTTCTGTTACTCTCATCATGAAGTGACTCTTTGAAAGTTGCAGTAGATGAGAGGGCTAGGACTCTATTCACTATTCCTGAGGAAATTCATATTATGATGTATTTATGATGAATCCTCACTTCAGCTTGGGCGATTCACAGGGCTGCGATGTGCTGTTCTAGTAGGAGGAGACGCTATTGAGGACCAGTTCTCCACTATTCATGAAAACCCGGATATGTAAGTTCATGTAATTTCGCTTGCTGGGGATTTAATCCTTTTGGAAGGTTTTTTCGATGGTTAGAGAGAATCAGGTATTGGTGGTTAGTGAAATCCAAGTATTTTCATGCTGCAAGGAGAAGTACTGTGCATGTTATCAATAAAAATGTGGACTTGCTGTATCCATTTTGTTCTGGGAAGTTCACAAGAGTTATTGAAGAGGGTAATAAGAGATTTCTCCAACTTTTCATATCCTCATTTAAGATTGATTGCCACTCCTGGACGTCTCCTGCACGTTATTGTTGAAATGGATTTACGACTGAGCTTTGTACAGTACGTGGTATTCGATGAAGCTGATCGCCTTTTCGAAATGGGATTTCAGGACCAGTTAACAGTGAGTGCAGTTCGCTTTTTCATGTAAAATGTGTTTGTATATTTTTCGTTGTGATCACCGTTCTTTCTCAGGAAACCTTGAAACGAATTCCTGAAAGCAGACAAACCCTACTGTTTTCTGCTACACTTCCGAAGATGTTGGTGGATTTTGCAAAGGCAGGACTCTCGGATCCGATGTTAGGTAAGTTGAGGTATAATCTAGGTTTATGAGTACTATTTATAAGAGTGGTTTCTGTTCAGTTCGCCTTGACGTGGACGAGAAGATTTCGGATCGCTTGTCCATGGTGTTTGCGACGTGTAGAGCTGATGAGAAGCTTGCTGTCTTGCTACATTTGTGTCGAAAAATGGACGCCGAAGGAAAACAAACAGTGGTGTTCTGCGCCACGATGAAGCATGTGGAGTGAGTTTTTTGCCAATTTTTCAGCGTTTTCAAAAATATTTATTTAAATGTATGTATAAAAATAGGTTGAAACTAGTTCGTCTGTTCGTCTTCCAACTATATTTGCCCGCCAATATGCTTCTTCTATGTGGTTTCAGTAGAAATACTATTTTATAATCTTATCTGGCATTTCTTTGCCCATCTTTGTTTTTTTTTTCCACATGTTATTGCTAGGATTTCAGATATGTTGTTGGTATAATGAATCGGGCTGGAATTGAGAACTCATTCATCTATAGTCAGCTCGATGCAACTGCCAGAAAGCTGAACATTCAAAGGTTAGCGTATTCTTCGACTATGTTGTAGAGGATCTTCAAACATCCATGTCATCATTCCAGATTCGCTGAGAGGAAGAATAATATCCTTATTGTAACCGATGTAGCGGCTCGTGGTGTGGACATCCCGCTTCTTGATACCGTATGTCTTTTTGTATTGGAATAATTTGCTGTCATGCCATTCGTGATAATCCATGCGTTTATGACCATGAACCACACTCCAAGTAAGGGTTGGTCGAGGCTTTTCACTCGTTATTACCTTCTCCCTTATTCCGTGGCTTTCTCTTGCGACTACGAGCTAAGACGGGGAGTAGCAGAGTGGTCGAGCCGTCTTATGTTTTTTTTGTAACGAAGTTTACCTTTTTATTCTTCCGAGAACCATACTTCGCCTTCATTTCTAAAAAATTAACAATTTTTAGTACTATGAGTAGGTTTCCTATCGATATGAAACTTTTTGACCGACCCATCTCTCTATAAATTGTTCCATTTTTTTAATTTTTGTCTATTTATTGGCTATCTGTTTTCATTCTCCCTTTTACAGGTAATTAACCTTCATTTTCCACCAAAAGCCAAGTTATTTGTGCATCGTGTCGGACGTGTAGCACGTGCTGGCCGTAGCGGTACTGCGATATCATTAATCGCTCCAGACGAGTTACCTTACCTTGCGGATCTCTTCCTTTTCTTGGGAAAACCTATGCGATTCGCGCGTGATGAAGATAAGTACGATGGTATGTTAAACCACCTTTTTGCTTATTAAACTTCACTTAGTGAAATTATTATATTCAGAAGAGGCCACTCTCATCGGCAGAGCCCCTGAGGATGTCGTTAGTTTGGAATCAGAGTTCTTCAACACAATCCATGACAATAATGAAGAAATGGTGTGTTTAGGATTTTGAGCTTTATTTGGCTGGTGCATGAAGTGAGTTTTCAGATTGATCTGAGACAGAAAGCAACTAATGCCATGATGCGATTTGTTCGTACACGTCCGCCCCCATCTGCTGAATCTGCTAGGAGAGTCAAGGATGAGCTGAGGTAAGAGAATATGGGTTTCACTTTTTTACATGAAGCAGACTCGTTCAATGCAGTTACTTGCCATAGGTTTAAGTACATTAGCGGATGTTATCGCCTTACTGATATCTTTACACTCGGTACTTATGACTATAGTCCGTTTCACACGCGACGATAGTTGAGTATTCGTGCACAGTGTCTGTTTTCTCTGCAACCTTTCCAATATCTGCGCACTTTCCCGCACTCTTCTTCTCTGTGACACTTCCCTAACTATCTTCTCCGTAGAACGGACTATATTTCCAGTTTTTAGGATAAAAGTATCAGAATGCTCCGCCCATCCCTCCCTGCGGCTGCCAGGAGATACTCAACGCTACAGTATTTTGAATCAGTTAGCCAATTACAAAACTTCTGCGGTGAGTCCAATCAATCCATTAGTTTAAACTGTTGTGCCTTTTTATCTCAATTTCTGTTTTCCTTTCGCAAATAATAATATCTTTTCTTTTGGTAAAACTAATTTTATATCCATACCTGTCTCAATGATCATTGGTTTCCAAATGTTGCGATTTTTTAAATCGTTGTTTCACATATATGCTATGCAAGCTTCTTCAAGGACGGAAATAAAGAAAAAGTTTTACTGTAGTCACTGTTCCTTGGTTCCATCGTTGCAGACTATCTTCGAGCTGAATGTTGGCAATAAAGCTCAGTCTGCGGCTGTCATGAAGGAAAAACGTCGTCAACACGAAAACCGCATCCGTGAAATGCAGGAAGAGAAAGCTAAGAAAAAGCAGGCACTAAATGAAGATCTGGAGAATGATCAGAGCGCTGATGGGCCAACCACTGAACAGGCAGATGAAGCTGCTATTGTAAGGAGTTTTCTTTCACGTTTATGAACGCGAAAGTTCGAAACGATTCGGTGTTTTTCAGTCTGAAGCATTCACTGAAGTTGTTGGTAGAGGGTTGTCTGGCAAGGCTGCGGTCAAGGCGTCCAATAAGATTGACAGAGCTGAGCAGCGAAGGAGGGAAAAGGTATAGTTATTGTGTAGGAATACTAGTATGTTTACTTTTGGGTCTAGGGATTATTAAGCCTATGAGAAGTAGTTATAGTATCAGAGCTTTCAAATCTATGTAAAACACAAGCCGAATATTTACTACTTATCCGTGTATGCTTGTTTGAAGGCTCGACATTTTATCGCCTATTCATCTGCGGACTATGAGTCGGAAAAGCAGTTAGCGCTGGATAAGGTGGATTTCGCGAGACAAGCTGACGGAGCAGCTGTGGAGATATTTGCTGACGACGATAAGGGATTGTACAAGCAGAAGAATGCAAAGCGATGGTGAGTTTTGTCTCTATTGAACACTGCTTTATTTTAATTCTTAATTCTTGTGTTTAGTTCAGTTTATCTTAGGGGATTTCCTTGAGTTCTATATTATTTATGGAAAGCTCAACATTACTGCATGTGGATGATATGTTCGATGCGGTCATAGTTCTTTCTTGTAAAAAAAGGCTGGGTTAGGTTATGATAATCGCTGATCAGGAAGAAGGGGCAAAGAAACCTGCTCTAGAAAAAAGGAATCTACACACGTCACATGAGTTTTTTTCCTTTCTTATAGGCTTCTGTATAGATTCCTCTTTTCTAAACCGAGTTTCTTTGCACCTCTTCCATTATCAGCAGTTATAGTAGACCTATCCAGTTTTTTTTTTTAAATTTTGTCCTCATTACGTAATGTTGACGTTGTGTTTCAGTACAGTCAGTAGTAGTTAAGCAGTTCAGTGCAGGCAGTAGTAGTTGAGCACATGAGAACTTGTGTTTACTAATTTTTTTAGGGACCGCAAAAAGAAACGGTTTGTTGGAGCTTCTGGAGATGGACCAGATAATAAGAAAATTCGTACAGAGGATGGCACATGGCTCCCAGCCTCGTATAAAACTGGTCGATACGAGGATTGGAAGAAGAAGCAGAAGCTTGGTTACAAGAAAGTAGGTATTTTGTTGTTTTTAAGTACTAACCAGAAGCATGTACCTTATTTGGCTTTAGTTTGCACTCTTGTTAAGCTTTTTGTCATCATTTTCCCTAAATGTAAGTTCCTTGTGAATGGTCATGGTTATTTGCTGTGTTCAGGAAGATGAAGATGGCGACGATCAAGAAGCGGGCCCATCTACCGAAAACAAGTCGGCTAGATACAACAGATGGAAGAATCATAATAGAAAGCAGCAGGCCAAGGTAGCTTATTTACGTACCTCTGAACTGCGAAAAGAAACGTAATTGTAACTTTCAGGGTCCCAAATCTGAACTTCGAAACGTTAGCCAGATCAAAAAGATTCGTAAGAAGTCTGCCAAATTACAACAATACATGGAGCACCGAAGACAGGAAAATCTCAAGAAGAAGGCTGCTCGTGCTGGAGGAGGAAAAGGAGGTGGTGGTGCAAAACGGCGGAAATGATGTGCTGCACGGTGTTTTTCTTATAGTTGAAAATGGTCATGGAGTTGTTATTGTTACAAGTGAGGTTTTTAAGATTTACGTTTGCCGAATGCAAATAGTTATATTTCCCGTTAGCATGTTCCTATTGCTTGTTATTGTTACTGTAATCATTGTTGAATTAGTTGTTATAAAGTTTTATCAAATTGTCGATGTTGTAAGTCGCAATTAGCGCTGGCTTTGGCAATTTCTGCTTGTGCAAAAGATGTTGGATGCAATTGCTACCTCAGTTGCAAAAGTCATTATTAGTAGACCTGTTCATAACGAGATCTGCTTGTCTAGTCTAGCATAAAATCGGGTAGCTGAAAAAAAATGCTGAAATACATCAGCTGGTTCTGTGGTGGCCACTGGCGTTCTGACTCTTTCTCCATTTTTCCAAAAATGCCAAAACGTCGGTTCCGTGCGGCCTAGTGCCGATAACGGATTCCTATCACAGTGACTATGCATCATGACAAGACAGCCCCTTTTGATAAGACAGCTGACTGTACGGGCTTAAAAGCTGAGTCGTTAAAGTACCACTTGCAAGCACAGAAGCAGTAGTGAAACGACGCAGTTTCAACTCATATTCTTTACTGATAAGAAAACTTATAAAACAAAGCAGTACCTACCTAACTGCATTTAAATTTGGATCTAATCTTATCCGTAAGATTCTTGTGATCGACAGTATATAGGGAACTCCAGTGATCAGGAACCGCATACACGCAATTCACCACCGGCCAGGACAGGTTAGGACGATAAGCAGGAGGATTGAACGAGAATGAGAACACTGATATCCATGATGTGTGTGGATTCGCAGACAATCAGGATCAAGCGCTGAGCGTGGTGTAACGTGTGCAAGCATGCCTATGCCACTATGCTTCTATATATGTGCTCTGTTACTCGACCACACTCATGGAACAACAGACTTTCTGAAATTATGCTTGAACTTGGGTAACTGAACCGGAATTGCGGGTTCCGATCGCTTGGTAGGCCGCAAGTACGAGGTGGTCCAAACATGACTGAGATTATACAAGGCCTCTATCTCACTAAAGGGGAATTCGTATTTTTGGGGGGAATTCGGAATTTGATGTTTTGCATGGGCTCTGTTAGTACATTCTCGCTCTATCTCTATAACTGTTTATAATAATAGTCCTTCAACTGGATCTTTCCAGCGTAATAGTAGTGAAGAACGGGAAAAACGCCAAAGGTGTCATCCAATACACTTACCATGAGATAATGAGCACTCGATAGATGGCAACATAGCCTCTGGAGATAATTAGGTGCTGAAGACGTCATTCGGCAGGTGGTCGATAGCTGACGCGCTCCATTTTCTCTTCCACGGCGCTTTGAACCAGAGCGCGGGAAAAGGCGTGTGCGCGCGAAAATGATGGAAACGACGCATTCTGTTCGCCTGCTCGCTGTGGGTTCCGTGCTTTTGAACGTTTTCCGCTGGAAAGCTGTTTTTCACTGGTTTCCTGTCAAATCTGAGGGAATTTTGAATCATTTCTTGAACTAATTCGCCGAAATTCCAGTGGGGGTAGTAAATTTCCATCCTGTTTTCTTTGGGGATCTTTCAGTTCGCGGAAACTTCCAGTTTTTTTGGCAGACATGTTTACCCCTTTGTTATTTATGTGGGGAAAGGGAGGTTAGTGGTAGAGGTGAGACTTGTCGACTAACAAGTCAGAACATGAGCGACATGTCAACTAACAAGTCAGAGCTTGTACGACATGTCAAGTGATCAACCACTTTTGAGTTCCCCCTTCCCAAAGTCCAACTAAGCCTCTTTTCATCCTTATGTGCCTTTATGTGTATACGTTGGATGTAATAGAACATACCCTATTTTCCAGGTACTAACCCCATTTCGTCATGTTTGAGGCCAAACTTGCTAATGCTGCTCTTCTTAAGAAGATCATTGAGTCAATTAAGGTGAGGCATTCAAGACGAATTTCACTTACAAGGAGTCCTGCAGGTGTTTTTCCTCCAAACGAGCTATAATTCCAGGATCTGGTAACCGATGCCCCATTTGACTGCTCGGAATCAGCAATGTGCCTTCAAGCTATGGACTCATCTCACGTTGCACTGGTTTCGCTCAAGTTGGAGGTTTGGATTTCAGTCTTTTCAGGGTTCTGTGGTCATTTGTTTTTGAAAAGAAATGACCAAGAAAGGAAGGAATTGGGAGTCTGTGTAGATGTAGATGTAGAAAAAATCATTTCGAAATCGACAGAAACTTCTGATTTATCTGACAATGAAAAAGAACGAAACTGTCAGGCTTAGAGACAACCTGCTTTAACTTTGCCTTGATGATGCCCTGGGGACATCATTCCTGGTCCATCTGGACTTTTCTATGGATTTGTTGACCATGTTATCCAGTGTCTGGTTAGGTTAGCTAGAATCTTCGGAGTGATTTGAGCTATGGAATAATTCTTTCAAATGTGTTATTCGAAGCGTTGTTATCTTTCTCGAAGTGTCTGCTCAAGGTTCTCTCAGTGTAAAATGGAAAATTGGAGACGTTAAAACAATCTGAAAGTTAGCTCAAATGTCTTCGTTTCTTTGAACCTCGGCATTGCAGATCTCTTCTATCATGTGTGTCAGTTCAGGCATCAATAAAGATTCCACCTAAAAACCTCGTATGGCACACACATGATAGAAGAAATCTGAAAGTTAAGCCAACTTCTATAGTTTGCTACAGTTTGCGCAGCTGTTGTGGTTTTGAAGGGAAGCTGAATAATTCAGTTTTAGGTCGGCCTTTTTGACACGTACAGATGTGACCGAACGATAAATCTTGGTATGTCGTTGGCGAACATGTCGAAGGCTTTGAAATGTGCGAATAACGACGATACTTGTATGATTAAATACGAAGAAGGTGACAGCGACAGCATCACGTTCACATTTGCTGACACCAAGAGGGATAAGACTCAGGTTCGTTCCCTTTTTCTTCTTCTGATTAGCACCGTAGGAACTACACAAATATGGGGAGCGCGGAAAAATCGATGAAAAGCGCTCTGTTGCTGTGGTGGTTATGAAATGAACTTTAGCGTGGGCTTTTTTTCTTTCGTTGGGACTGTAAAAAAGTTCAAATTATGGAGACATGTAGTGTGAGTGTGGTGTAGTACATATGGGCCCGTAGTGAAGTGTCATGGCGGTGATCATGTGCCTGCACAGCTCGTCGCCACATATGGAGCGAGGGTGGCCCGCGCGACAACTTTCCAACACTGTGGGATTTGAGATCGTCACTATCCACGGCAGTGATGGGAGCTTGCATGTGCGAAGCGCTGATCTCCTCACTATGGAGTGCGATGATCGCCAGGTCTTGGTCTAGGTAGTGGGCGGTGCAGAGAAACGCCGAGTACTAGGGGCATCTCACTCGGAATATGGTACAGTCCATAAAAAAATCGGCGGACTCCCGTTCGGCTGGAAAGGGGTGCGCGGCGCGGTCGCCATCCGATCGGCAGCCTGAGATTCTATGGAAAAACGGGTGATCTACGATATCGACCGGCCTTGCGAAGCGGCGCCACGCCCAGCAGGAGTCCGCCGATTTTTTTATAGACTATAAAGCTACGTGTGGTCAAGTGCACAAATTGCACGGAATGCATCGGAGCTGACGAACTCGAGCATGTCGGTTCTTCGCTCCACGGCACAGAACAAGCTAGGATGTGTACGACTTGTGTGAAGCCCAGAGCTTTTGACAAGTCGTGCACGTTCTAGCTTGTTGCGATATTAATTCCTCGGTAGATTTCATGCACGGTCCGTTCGATTCGTCATGGCGCTGACCGCCATACCCCTCTCCCACGCGAAGTGCGATCATCGCCACAAGGGTGATGTGCGATGATCGCACCGGACACCTTACTACGGGCCATGGTCACTCTTCTGCCCTCTTTAGGAGAAACGGTGGCGATGCATAGTTTAGTGAATGCTACTCGTTGAAAGGAGAGAAGAGTTTCTTTAGCTTTGGAGTACATGTACAGTCGTTTCAAAAAATACTTGCCTCCGGCATCCACCGCCCGTCTGCTGAGCCGCGCAGGCCTCCTATGCATTAGGATCACGCTAAACTGCGCGTCGACTGAGCCACGTTGCAGCACGTATCATAATGCATAGGAGCCGTGGCGCGGCTCAGCAGACGGGCGGTGGATGCCGGAGGCGAGTATTTTTTGGAACGACTGTAGTACTTACACCAATGCTGAGATGATTGCGTTTATGCTCCAAAAATATCAAACTTGTCGATGTGGAGACAATTACTGTTTAGTAGTACACGGAACACTTTTTTCAGGATGTGACGGTCAAAATGATGGACATTGACAGTGAACATCTTGGTATACCAGAACAAGACTACGCAGTTGTGTGCGAAATGCCCGCGTCAGAGTTCCAGAAGACTTGTAAGGATATTGCGATGTTCAGCGACTCCCTGAATATTACTGCTACTAAGGTAGAGTTCATATTGTTGAGGTGACGCCCGCCTGTAGAAGTTATTTACCAAAATTCAGGCCGGTATTGTCTTCACTGGCAAAGGTGACACTGGTCAATCTGTCATCACATACTCACCAAATAGCAGTGCTGATAATGAGGATGAGGTATGTAGATTACCAAATTTTCGTAATGATTCATAGTTTCGATTTTTTTGCCCTCAATTTTCCCTCTTTAGGCCATCACCCTCGAAGTGACGGACCCAGTAAACGTGAACTTCTCCATCAAGTACATGAACCAGTTCACCAAGGCCACATCGCTTTCAAGCCGTGTTCGCATTTCACTATGCAATGACGTGCCGATCGTGATTGAGTATCCGCTGACAGAAGACGGCAGGCCAGGCGGCCAACAACATGGACACCTGAGGTTCTACTTGGCCCCCAAGATCGACGATGAGGAGAACATGGACTAATTCGTTGATTGTTATATGATGTTTTATTAACATTAACATTTACTCTTTAATTTCAACTTACTACCTTGTATTTTCTAAGTTTGCCGAGTTTGATATTCGAACACGTGGCTTCCTTTCTCTTGCAATGTTCGGTGTTCACATAAACTGATCTCTATATTTCCCGTTTTATTCAAGTTCATCACATAGGGTATATCTTTAGGAAAATATAACAGAGAATGGGCTCACCTAGCGACATTGAGGACATAACCTGCAACTCACATGCAGCCGTTGGTGACTTTTGAGGTGGGTAGAGAGTTTCCAATTTGTCCATTTGGTTTGTAGCTGCCGGGGAGTGTTCGTTACACAGTCTCAGTTGATAGCCTAATCACAAATGGAAGACGATTACATAGTCCTTATGCGCAGTTGGTAGAAAGCTTCCAGGTGTGTAGGGCCTGCGGCGCGTGCGCGGCGCGTCCCGCTTGTAACGCCGGTTTGGCGTCGCTCAGCTGTTCGAGGGCGCTTTTGCCTCAGCAACACAAGCAGGACTAGCAGAGACAGAGTACATATTCGAGCGGTATAACGCAATTGTTATGGAATTAAACAGGGGCATGGTCTTCGATGCATCACTGAGGTTATCCAGGATAAAAGTGCTGACGCCCGCGTTAAGTGGGCTGCTGGGCGCTGAATACGCAGCATCTTCCTGTACGGATGAGCACTTCTGAACGAGAATCGCACTGCTGCTTGCGTTCAACGTTATTTAATTCGACGTCTCACTCAATTATCTCGAGTAGGGAACGCCGGAGAGTGCAACTTATCTGAGGGGGGTTTTTTGTCTGAGAAAATCTTGAACTGCTATGCGGAAGATTTCACTCGCCTTCAGTATGTGCTGTATCGCTGGAGAGCAACCTCACCTTGTTTTTGTTCATGAAAAATCCCAATAGGCACATGCCAGTAGCGGACGCAGGCCCCCTCCGCCCACCCCACCCCCGAGAATGAGTCGTCAAATTTTTGAAATTACTTTACAATACAACTAAGAATCTTGTATTAGTATATTTTTAATTGCTTATTTTTATTATAACTTCAAAATAATTCTTATTAATTATTTATTAATATAATCAGTACTTTTATTGATTTTATTTCCTGTCCGGGTCTCCAAAACGGCGGAGACGCCATTTTCTTCCCCATGCCCCCACCCTCCCGCCCACTTTCT
>JARK01001340.1:2026518-2085102 GCA_000688135.1 Ancylostoma ceylanicum | reverse complement strand
GCACCGAGACAACTCCACTGTTGCGGTAGGAGGGAGCCGGCGCTGAGAAGTGGTGGCAGCGCAACGCGACAACTCCACTGTTGCGGTAGGAGGGAGCCGACACTGGGAAATGGGAGCACCTCGGGAGACGGGTCCATTGGTGTAATGAGGGTGCAATGTGAGTTGCACCCACTTTCTTCGCCCAGATATGATATGTATATTTCTATATATAAAGTAGAAAGTCTGTGTGTGTATGTATGTAATTAATAGAAATTGCGGAGAGTTAACCGATCGGGACCAAACTTTGCACACATATACATCTCGGGCCGGCGGAGGTTTTAGGCTACCTTAGGTTATCGATTGATTATCGATTTATCGATTTTATTGATTTTTCGCAATTTTTGCCCAAGGGTCGCTGGGAACATGTCCACTGGGGTTATCCATTATGCTGAACACGAATATGACAACCCTTTTGCACCATGTATTGATTTATCGATTTTATTGATTTTTCACTATTTTCGCACAGGGGCCGGTAGGGACATGTCTACTGGGGTTATCCAATACGCTGAACACGAATATGACGAGCATTTCTTATGAAGTATTGGTTTATCGATTTAATTGATTTTTCGCTACTTTTGCCACGGGTCTGCGAGGGCATGCCCACTGGGGTTCTTTTATACGCTGAGCATGAATATGACAACCGTTTTGCGCGAATTATCGATTTTATTGATTCTTCACGATTTTTGCCACGAGTCGGTGAGGACATGTCCACTGGGATTCTTCGATACGCTGAGCACAAATATGACAACCACAGCTAAACAACTTCTCCTACTTTCTGACAGAGGTGGATGAAAAAGGATTTCTGGGCGAATTAGGAAATGATGAGGGTTATGGATGCATCGTTGGGTTTAACAGTTGCGTCATCAGCGTCAAACTGCCGGGAGAAATAAAACACCCGAGCGAAGCCGGGCATACCGTCTAGTCGTAAATAGAAGAGAAGACATGTTGCAGCCATGAGCTGGCCATGCTGCCTGATTGTTGACACTTGCTTCGAATTCCCCATATTCTTTCCAAGGGTACCGATAATTGGCTTGTAGTAACATTCTAGCGGGCCACACGGGGACCTTACAACCATCAATAATATTAAATTGCATGAATGTAGGTATAAATGTTAAAAAAGTGCTGCTACATTTCGATGATAATTCACTAAAAAGCTATTTTCACAAGAATACAACTTATTGCTAATTTCTAGTGCATAATTTATCGCTTTCTTCACGGAAGCTAAGTCAGCCAGTCTTTGCCGGTTTATTTCATACCGCTGGTGGAGTGGATTTGTCTGGATGCGTTCCTACTCCCAGCCTTTTTTCTGCCGAAGATCTGTCGAGGGAGAGCGGCCAAAGGTTCGAGTTTCGGCCTGCAGCGTGCTACCTAACAATGAACGAACAATAGCAGCTGGCTGACAAACACTGGGGCATTGAAATATGCATGAAGGCGTTCAACTTTTCACATTGGGCTCCGCTGCGATCAGCCTCCTCCGCCCACTCCTAACGCAGTTTCAAGGATGACATGGATTTGGCACCTCTACCACATTTTCCAGGGCCTTTTCTAGTAGGAGGTGCAGTAAAAAAAAATTCGGCATGTGGCGCCATTGCTAATATTTCAAGCAAGTGCGAGATGCCCTGGCAAGCGTATGTCTTCTATGGAAGGAAGGAATGCAAGTACATACATTTCACTGGGAAAGATTGTTCAAAGAACTCTGAGAATAAAAAAAAAACGAGAGGTAGAGAAGGAAGCCAAAGTTTTTTTTTCATTATCCAGCTGCTGAATTTATCCTTGGCAGACTTTTTTCAGAAATCTTCGCTTGTAATTCTAGCGTTAGTGTAGGTGCTTTGCCAAAAAAAGCCAAGCTTGTGTGCCCTTTCCTAGGAGTGGTCTCCAAGAGACATGATGCGACGACAAGTCACTGTTCTTGCATGGCATATTCCGTGACTCAGAGTTCCCCAGAGAATCACGACTGTCATAAAAGCGACAGGAAAGTGCACTCGGTGAATGTTTGATATTTTGCTGGCCACTGGAATAAATGGGAGCCACAATGCTCGATCCAGATGGTTTACTTTCCAGGGGAGGAATGAATAATGCTTTCTTTTTTTCTCATTTTATTTATTTATTTATTTATTTATTTATTTATTTGATTATTTATTTATTTATTTATTTATTTATTTATTTATTTATTTATTTATTTACTACGTCTCTTTAGCAGAACGTGTGAGAGTTGAAAGAACATTGAGACACATCTTACAGGAATACACATTTTTAAATTATCTATGGCTGGAGTAGTTTTGACGACATAATACCCTTGAACTGGCCGAAAGATGGTGTATGTATGAGATCCGTGGTTAGTTTTACGTATGCCGCTACAGTTTTAACAAGGAAACAATTAGATCTAAGCATAGTTTTATCATATGGATAAAAGAATTTCTGTTCACCACCCTTAGTTCTAGGAGGTACAATTTTGAACACAGCATGTATTTCGGGGGAATGCAGATGCTTGTAAATCATGCATACGTTGAATAATCTGCGTCGAATAATTTTTTACGCTTATCACGTACTGTCCATCCTAACTCTCGCGTTTCTATTTTCGGTTTCCTTTACTCCGTTTTCATCCTTTAAAAGTGAAATGATGATGTGAAACGAGTAGATCACTAGGAGCAGATGGAAAAGTTTTTTTTTTTCAATGGCCCATCAAGCCTACTAAAAACTAGGCGAGTAATTGATACTTTGCTTCTGCGCCGACCAGGTTGTTAGGTGGAAGTTTCGTTTTCGACGGCCTGACCTTTCGACGGGAACGTCCTCTTCAGAGGCCTGAAAGCAGCAAATTGCTATATTAATGCTATGGACCGCCAAACGCCTTGTCCGTCTCAAGAAGTCACCGACATTGTCCTAGGCGTATCTGGAGAATCCCTCGACAGAGCCAGACAACGTGCCACAGGGATTCGTACACTAAATATTCGTCTGGTTTTGCCAATGTACTTGTAGGGGAGTTTTCTTAAATTCAACAGATCCACGAAATGGTCGCTCGAAATGTCGGGACAGGAAATTGCTCACTGCCTAAGATTGTTTGAAAACTTCCGCTGACGTCAAAACCTTCCAGATATTCTGGGAGAACTCACGTCTTTCTGTTTTACTCTAGGAGCTGGAAAACCATATTTTCTTCTTACATAGTCTTAAGATATTTGTGGCTATATTTAGGCTATAAATGGCCTTGGAAGACTGAAAATAGACTTTACGCCTCCTGTGGATCCGCTCAGGGCTCTGAGAAATCTAGTTTTTGACCTTCGCCACTTGTCAGCGCCCAATTATCGCATACGACATGACATGTTCTAGGGTTTCTAGACCCTGTTGATTTTTTGATTCCTGAACTTTTGAGGGTTCGAGGTGCCTCTTGGGTTCAGCTTTAGCCAATTTTATGCGTTTCATTGGGCCAGACAGATTTGGCTTATCGGGCGTTCGGTCCTAGCCTGTGGAATTTTATCACACGGACCAAACCTGCTATGACTTGCTGGCCCTACAACTTACCATTAGATACCTTAGACGACCATTACTCAGGATGGATTCCGCGGTGATCGGTTTCCATGATCTTACCCCTTCTTCTCTATTATTCGCTTTTTGTATTCATGTAGGACCACACGTAACCTTAGTGAAATCTTGCCACCGTTTTGGTAGCCTACCTTGTGGTCTTTTTCTGTCCCGCGGATACCAGTTTAATATTTTCGCCGTCCATCGGATATCGTGCATGCGAACGACGTGTCCACCCCATTTTATTCTGCTCTTTCTGATTTCTTGGGTGATATCTCGAATTCCGGTTCTCCTTCGAATTTCGGCCCTACAACTATTGTTTTAAAATCAAGCGCATCTATCTTGAAACATGAGGCATTTTCAAGGTATGCACAAGGTCACGTTCGGCCCAGGGCCAAACTGTTCAAGGCTACGATCCTAGGAGCTTTCGGTCTTGTCTTCAAATTAGACGCTGTTTAGAAATGAATTCACAACTGGCACTGGTGTAAATACGCCGTTTGTAGTCATTTTTTAGCGACGGTCTCTATAATACATAGATGAGTAGATGTACTTGAAAAACAGATCGATTGCCCCGAAACCGAGCTCATTTCGTCGTGATGGCGTGGTGTCGGCGGCAGAGTTTGGAATGAAAGGCCCGCGGCGGTGGCGGTGGCCGGCTGGCGGCCCGCGAGAGTTCATCGCGATCGCGGCAGGCGCCGCAGGAGTCAAAAATCCTGCGGCGGCGGCGGCGGCGGCGAGAAGGCGACGCGACGTCAACGCCGACGACGCCGACGACGACGCCATGCAATTACCTCCTCAGTGTGGGCGCGGTTTTTCGCGAGTAATAATGCTGATTCGGAGAGGCAGCCGTGTGGATGTGTGTGTGTGGGCGTGGTCGAAGAGCGCCACCTTTCGAGCCGGCGACGACGAAAACTCACGCGCGGCCATCTACGCTGCTGCGACTGCTGCTGCTGTGGCTGCTGTGGCTGCTCTTCCAACTCACCCGCGGCTTCGCAGCGCCCACGAGCCGCTCAGAGCCGAGCCGAGCGCCGAGCAGATGACCCGACGCAGGCGGCTCAGCTGATTTGGTCCCGGATCGATCGATTATGATCTTTTGCCTTAGTTTGCTGGCGATCATTACGGATACTCATCTCGCTAAGCGACAAGGTGAGCTGGCTGACAATTACATAGGCCCTGCCCAAATTTAGGCGCTCCCCTATTAGGCCCTATCAGGCCCTACCTTATTGGATCCTAGTTTTGAAATCAAAGACACAATAATATACCATATTTCTGCGTACCCAAGACATGGTTTGATCAACATTTTTGAACTCGGTCTTAATTTTTTTTTGCATTTTGTCATGGATTTCTCATGATATTTCGAGTTGTTATTGAGGGAACACCAACTGGTATAATAACAAAAAAATATCGTAATATCACTAAAATGTTTTGGAAACTACCAGAAAAGGCTTCCCACGAGAATTCCCACGTTCCTGACAGCTCGCATGTCTCAAAAATTTTGGCGCAAACTGTCGCGAACACTGGTAATTTCTGGGTGAATTCACAGGTTTCCACTCAATCTCTTGCTTATTTGCTGCCTCACTCTCTCAACTTCACAATGAAAGTCGTCGGTAAAAATTTATCTGGGCAGGATCTTTACCGGGTATTTATTTACCTTTGCAAAACTCCATGGTTTTATCTTGCATGTGACCCAAATGGGTGAGAGGTGGGTAAGAGATCTCACGCGTGAGAATCTTGGAGCGGGATTCAACTGGAAATCAGACATGATGTAGAGAATATACCCAGGTCCTGGAAGTATCACTGAGACTACCCATGGTAAACATATTGACGTCTATGTTAACAGTGTATGAAATTGTGTGGTGTTAGCACTTTTAACTTGGGTAATCTCAATGATGAACACAGCCCCAGAACTTACGTTAAATTTAGGACAAAGCTTCTGAGCCATAGGACTAGAATCATCGGGATGTCATTAAGGAGGTTTGTATCGGTAAGAGGTAGATCACAGTGGGTAAAACCTGGAGTGTACCCGACATTTCTGGAGAGAAGACTGCTCAACCTTCTCATCGTCTGGGAATAGCTGAAGTCCTGAGTTTTTTGGTCAATAAACTCTTTTTTTGCGGTTTCAAAAACCTTATTTCTGGAAATCCTCACCATCAACTGCGTTTTTTAGCCGGTTTGTGAACTAGCTGTATTTGGAAAAGATCAGATGGTTGGTTTAGATTCATTTGTATGGCCCATTTTTTATTATTTATTTTATCATTTATTATCAAAATTAGTTTCTTTGCCGTGAGAGTGTACAGAATCTAATGACCCTCAGCCAGGAAACTGCAGTGTCGGGTGAGAATTTGGTTTAGGTAAAATATTTCAGAATTTCCATGTAGTTTTTATTATAGATATTTATGCTTATATTTGTGTTCTTTGATATTTAATAGTTTTTTTCTGGAATTTCTGAATACAACGAAAAAAAAAGAGAAAAAATGAATGAAAATGAAAATCTATCCTCAATTCTGAACCCCTTTATGGTTGAATGATCACTAGCATTGCGAAAAACTTCTCTTCATTTCCCATTTTCGAGAAGACTCCAGGAAAATCGATGTCTATGAATGGCGGAATTGGAGAAATTTCTTAGAAATCTCGCAAAGTGCATCCACATATTCATATAATCTGGTGAAAAAAGTGAAGTGCACACTGGTCTACGTGAAAGTACGCGCGACGCGGACACTTCATTATTCAGGCGAGTTACGAATGGAGCGCGCATTCCGAATTACTTAGTGGTTTTTTGCTGTCAGCAAATATCCATTGCAGCTTCGTAGATGAGCTGCAGAGCAGGAGAGGGAGGGGGATGAGTGACTTTCTCGCGATTTCTCGAGGTAATTTTGAAGTTTTAGAAGAAGCGTAGAGGTGTAAAGAGTTTTGCAAAGGGAACTTTTCTTGAGTAGGGTTTGGAGGCGTTTTTTACCTGGGTAAAAGACCTAGGTAAGATAAATAATGGCAGTTAGAAAGACAAAAAAAACCCTTGAAAATCCAAACACGTACCGGGAAAAGTTGTAAAGTTTTCGATAGAAAAAAAAACAGGTGGTGGGTAAACTTATAGGATATGCATACAGGAATGAGCTGGTATTCTCTCTGTTTCCTTTTTCTGAAAATTGTTTTACCAACTTCTCTGGACATTTCTATGGTTTTTCAAAGTAAATAGCTTTCTTTTACCCTGAGAGTTTGAAGATATGGCTTTATTTTTTACCCAAGGTAATTCCGTTTTCCAGGGTCTGGATGCGTCACTGGGATTAACATGGCCACAACATGGTAACACGCAATCCAAGCGGTAGGCGCATTGCTTAAGATGGGTAAATTTGTGAGGCGCTGACGTGACTGAGATTACCAAGGGCACCCCATTTAAGGGTAAGCGCATTGCTAAGGATGGGTAAATTTGTGAGGCGCTGACACGTTTACCCAGGGTGATCTCAATTATGCATGCAGTCCTCTGAGGATGTGGGTTTAATTTTTTACCGGAGGTAATTCCGTTTTTCAGGGTCTTGGTGAATAACTGAAATTACTGAAGGCACGCTATTTATACGGTAAACGCATCGTTAAGGGTGGGTAAACTTGTGAGCCGTTGGCACGTTTACCCAGGGTGCTCTCAATTATGCATGCGGTCCCAGAGATCGGGGCATCATCTGAAGGGTTTGGTAATCTTGTCTCCTGATGTATGGTTACCCATGGGTAGCTGCTGGGTATAGACAGCCTCACGTATGGGTATAGTTTGAAATGTTTATGAGTGCCACATAAAGGGTAAATTTGAGTACATTAACAAGTTTACGATAGGTAATCTTAGTGATGCATCCTGGCACAGAAATCGCATGATGCAGCCCAATTTTCCTCTTGCAAATTGCTGCTGTCATTCGCCCAGCGATAATTCTCTTCGGAATGTCCCTCTAAATTTTCTTTGCAACGCATCTTTCCTTGGCTTGTTAATTAATTTTGGACTGTGAAGTTATAGAATTTTTTCTGAGAAAAACACACCGGTTTTATTTCCAACGATTTCTATTGGACTGCTATGGAAATGTATTGGTGGAAATCTTTGTACTGAAATGTATTAAGCAGCAAAAATCTAATTATTCTTGAAGGAATATCACATTAGTACAGGTACAAAAGCTTGCGAAAGGAATGTCGCCTGTTTTCCCTTTTCGTTCCCTTGTCAATGTACGGGTAAGCATGTTAAAAACCGCAGCTTCTCCGGAGTCTCGTTGATATGGCACAGAGGGCTTCAGTTTGAGTATCAAGAAGAGAGGGGATTTACCTTAGGCTGTCCTCTTAAGAGTTGGTAAGGAGTAACTATGGGTAAGATAGATAGCAATAGGTTAGGGAGGAATATATCCGCACCGGAATGTTACGGATTGGTAAAATGTTTTTCTTATCAATTTCCATAAACATCCATGAAAAATGTATTAATTTTCTCTTAAGTATTGTATTATAGAAATATATGGGATACATAAATACCAGTTATCAAGGAGCCCTGAATATTATGTTTTTTTTCACAAATAATTGTACTTAATTACGCTAAATGAAATCCTAGGCATTTTATTCATTTCGAGAAAAAGCTAATGCAAAAAAAGCAGAAACTTTTGGGCCACGATTTATTGTTTGGCCAACTATAGTTTTTTTTCCAAATATTCCTGGAAAAGAAGCTAGTTTTCTCCGAGAGATTTTCACAAATTTTCCCCGTTAGATTTTCCTAGAGCTCCCTAGAGCTCAATGGGTCTCAAGCAAATCACCGCTTTTTGCTGGAAAACTTAGTGGTTAGCTCTAGGCTCCATTTCCAGTTTTCTGGATATTTCCATGCTACTGCTAAGTTTTTTTTTTTCCTGAATTTTTCCATTTTTATTGCAGCACCTGTTAGCTTACAAACCACTTTACCCGTAATTTTCGGAAAAACGTTCCTGAAAAGCCTTACACCATCTACTTTTTCAATGCGCGAGTAGGTCAGTTACATGCTTTGCTTGGATTCTATAGTTTTTCTTGACTTTTTAGGTTTTTTATCATTCCCCATAAATTTCTCCAGCGATAACGCACTTTCCTCGAATTACGTGACAGGCTGAATTTCCTGTCGAATTTGCTAACTATTCGTGACTTATCGCCGGTTTTTTCCCGCCTGCAATTACCCATTAGCGCCTGGCAAAGTCCGGAAGTGTTGGGGGGCAAAACGCGCGCGAGCGGCCGGCCGAAGCGCCTCGTCGTCGTTGGCTGTTTGCCGACGAGTTTATGAGCATTCCACTTGAGCACGATTCAAAGTGCAAGCGCCGATTGGCCGCCGGCACATCCACAAAATCCAGAAATACGTCAAATGCTGCCGTATCCGTTACCCACCAACGACACCCTGATTTTCAGGATCTTCTTGCCAGGACACGGTGGCTCGTTGTGAGGCGGCAGACGAATGCAGATGGCATCTGGGTGAGTTACGAGTGCGATGCGCACCGGACACCTGTCGACGAGCCGAATGTGCAGCGGTAAGTCAACTAGCACACGTTTTTTTGTGTCGGTTGTCCGTCGTCGTTAGACTTGATGTGTTCGCGGCATGTGAACGTGCCGCGAATGTTATTGTAAAGTACGTAAAAACGTGTTATTCTATGTGTTTCCCGTGTATTTTGCCACATTTCGACGGGCTTTGAAAGTAAGCGCACTAAGGGTTTCCACAACATAAATTTTCTAAACCTTTCTAGATTCGGATCGTGTGTGTAATTATAAAAATGTGACAAACTCTTGCAAGAGGTGGACAGCTCGTCCACATGGATGAAGAATTACCCAGTTTTCGGAGGAATTTCGGAATTTGTCTGACACGTAGGGGCGAGGCAAAACCCAACATCTACAGCCCTCGCACGCGCCGCGTGGATATTGCTATTTCATTTTTTTGGGATTCTGCCAGAACATATCCTTAAGTTATCATTATAGATTATTAGTCCATCTTCCTTTTTTGCCTCATGGGTCACTTTCGAGCTACTTTTCCTTCAACCCTATCAAATTTCGCAGCTCCTATCCTGTGCACGAATTCAGTCACATATTCTACCTCCAGAAAAACCATGTCCTCTCTGGGTTACCTGATAATGCCCTTTTGAAAGCAGGTGCCATTGACGGCTCGTGTTTGTACTTCGTTTTGTTTGTTTGTAGGTAGGAATCATGGGAAAAAGTGGGTGCACACTCAGGGAAACACGAGGACAAGAGTGTCTCCGGAGAGAAGAACTATCACATTCCGTCTGGTTTCATTTGTTAGCCTCAGGTCATGTTTTTGGCGTTGGAGCGCAGTGACATCCTTCAAGCCAGAACTATGTTGAGAATATAATTCTTAAGGGGTTAATTCAATAGTTTGAACATCTAATATTTTTATAAACTAAATATAGGAATACTAAACCACTATGGGAATGAGAACAACTGTCAGACTTTAAGAAAAAAATAATAAAAATAGAAAAAAATATACTGCTGAACTTCAAATTAGGAATTGTTTGCTGTTTACTTCTTAGGTTCTCGCTTCCATAGGTCGCCTATGGGGGATTATTACTTTTTTCTGGGTACTATTTCATCCTGAATTCAGTTTGGAAATCTGGAAACTTATGGGAGGGGTCAAGACGTACGTACGCCGCGACGCGACCGCACCGCACGCGCATGCTTTTCAAATCCGGGTTGTTCCTTCAAACTTAGCGCATTCAATAACATCGGTGGCCAACTTATTACAGTTTTTCGGCTCCTGTAGCATTCATCTGCCCCTTCCGAGTATAGAAAACTTGTCTATTTGTCCCCAGCACTGCTCTTAATTTTGAAGGCTGCAGCCGCAACGCAGACATCACTCAACCAATCACAGCCCAGAGGTGTACCTCTTGTCACGCAACCCCACTTATAGACCACTTACTTCGGGGTGGACCTATTTTTACTTTCCTGGGTTTCTATTTATAGGGCCTGTTAGTTCCCTTCGGTGTTGTGTATTTTGGGATAAATTTTCCTGGGCCTGGAAAGCAAACTGTTCTTTGATCTCCGGTCTCAGGCCAGTTAGAACAGATACTTAGGCAAAGTACTTGATGAGCGTCGTTGGTGGCGGATCCCTCCCCGGAATGCTGTGCTTCCGCGACTTTTTCTATGTGTGTTAAACTGCTCGTTCAATGGTTCCTGATTGTTATTGCCGGCTGATTCTCTGCGTCGTTCGTCGTTTTTGCGATGAGGCTAATTTCTAATGTGTTTCTGTTTCGCTGTGTCCGCCTGTCTCTTCGCGTTTTTTTTTCGGCCGCCTCGTGTGCACTTTGCTCCACGAGCCACTGGTGTGTTAAGCGATGCAGCAGAAATTACTTGACGCTGTCTGTGTTTCGTGGATAAGAGATGAGGTGCTTTTCTTCCTGCTGGGGAACATGGCTGCATATTCGCCCTTGAATGGGATTCACACAGTCTGAGCAGTGGAGGTGTGAGAAAATAATCCACCAGTTCCGCTTGGAAACCGATTCAGTGACATCAACATTCTAAAGTGGCTATTAGTACATACAAATTATTATAAGTTATATGTACTACAACACTATTTCCGAAGCCTGCGTCCTATGCACGGCACGAAATTTGGACACATAACCATCGTGAGAACTTTTTTTGAGGTTCCTGCATAGGACGAATCTCCAAGATCTCCTGACCACAATGGTATAAGTGATTCCACATAAAACTGCCAATAAACAGGTTTCTGAGCCCCGCTCTTGTGGAGATTGTGGGCGGAGCTAGGAGGGGGCCCAGATGGTTATTTTATAAGTACCTACCTCGAAACTGTATATACACGTGTACATACTGCAACAGTATTTTCAAAACCTTTTTCTTTCCTAGCAAGTTAAGAAAACCACATTGCACTGTTTAGCCCCATCTCATGCGTCCAATGCACGATACGGAAATTGAACATGAAAAAAATTCTCAGAATCGTTTCTGAGACTTTCACACTGAGATGGAAAAAATCTCCAGGAGCTCCTGATCACAACGGTGTACGTGATTCCACGTAAAACTGCCAAAAAACCAGTCTTCGAACCTAACTTTGGGGGAGATTGTGGGCGGAGCTCTCACCGGGCCGAGGTTGCAGAACAAGGTTTCTGAAAAACACAGGCTCAGACATGTGCCATCTGAGGGATTTCATACTCCTCGTGAGAATTCTTCCTCATTCAATCCTTAGAAGGATAAGAAATGCGTTCCTTGTGTTACCAGCTACGAAGTGCACGATGCGGCTCCGCCCACATTCTCCTGAAAAGTTTAGGATGGAAGACGGGTTTTTTGGCAGTTTTGCATGGAATCCACTCTCTACCAGGATAGGAAATGCGTTCCATTTCTTCCGGCGAGTTAGTGCATCATGCGGAAACCAGGTGGCCCGGCCTTGGCTCCGCCCACTTTCTCCCGAAGGATTGGGGCTGGAAAACGGGGTTTCCGGCATTTTTGGACGGAACCCATTTTCCAACAGGTTCGCAAGTGAGTTCCAGAAAGGGAGTGCATGATGCGGCAACCACGTAGCCCAGCCTTGGCTCCGCCCACATGCTCCAAAGCGTTGGGGCTAGAAAAAGGGTTTTTTTCTGCAGTTTTGTACGGAATCCATTTCATAATAGGATAGGAAATGCGTTCCAGAAAGAGAGTGCGTGACGCGGAAACCATGTAGCCCAGCCTTGGCTCCGCCCACATTCTCCGGAAAGGTTAGGCTCGAAAACGGGTTCGTCGGCAGTTTTGCACGGATTGCTGTATATCATTGTGATCAGGAGCTTACGTAGATTCTTTTCCTATGAATATACCACTAACGATTCTGAGAATCTTCATAGCCTGATTTTCAGGATCTCTGAATCCTCCCAGGTCTCCAAACTCTCCTAATTTCTTCCCATTCCAGGCTCTCCAACGTTTTGCTCGTTTCGTGCCATTCGCTCTGGTCGAATCTATGATGTTCTGCCACTGTTCCGCCGGTGACACTCCATGCGCTCAGCAACAGGTGCACCTTCACGTCGTTCTCAATCAGATTTTTTTTTCGGGAAATTTTCGCTAATCCGTAGAATTAGACTCGTGGCCATTTTCTGGCCGTTTTTCCGGCGTTCGCCGAGGCAGCACACGCCGCTTCCATCGCGTTGACTTCTGCCTAATTGTCTATTAGGCGGCTCGAAATTGCCGTGTGCTCCGGCGGCGGCGGCAAGTGTATGCGCCGGAGCGATGGGCGCGAACTCTGCTGCTGCTGCAGCAATCTAATAAGCGGCCCTTCAGGAATTGGTCAAGTTTCAATTTTTGGCTCCATTTTTGGCTGCAGCTCGGCAATTTACCAACGGAATAATGAGGTTTGCTGGCATACGAGGGCAATGGCTGGGGGGTAGGGCTATACTGGGTGGACTAGGGCTATAATGGAAGAACCATGCTTCCAAGAGAAGCAAAAGCGCATCTCAAAAACTTTTCAATGATCTAAGCTGTTAAGATATGGAATCATAATTGAACTATGATGAAATTTGGGAACTTCTGAAGATTTTTAAAGAGGAATCCTGGTCGGGAAATGCCTATGAACCGATTTTTGGACATGAAAAAGAAAGACAAGTACAAACACGTGCTGCTGTATTGTTTCGCTTCGAAATTTGAATGCATGGGAATTTTCAAAATTTCTAGAAATTTCCAATGGAAACCCTGGAGCCACATGCATCGTAGAGATTACCTAAGATGATTGTTTCAACACCATAAAAACTTACCCATCGTTAACACACGCGTTAACAGGTTTACCCTGGGTAATCTCAATTATGCATCTAATCCCGAGAAAAGTCACTTCGATTATTCATCGAAATGCTAGCGTTTTTACTTTGTAACGCCTCCACTAAAGCTATCCATACTTCGCAACTGAAATCTGAGCTCAACCGCTGAATCGCTACAAATCTCCGCTCATCCCATGGATTCCATTGCAAAAGTCTTCAATTCTCATTGATTTTCTGCTTTCTTAGAAGGTGGTATGCCCTTAACGTGGCGTTTAGGGTGAACACACCCGGGATTTCCTTGACTGTTCTCTAACCACATTTTAAACAGGGAAAATCCTTGAAAAATTAAGCTGTGCCAGCACTTACCTTAGCCATCTTATGACCAGTTTATACTTTTCGCTTTAGCATATCTCTCTAGCCATTCGATGGACACTGTGCCTGGCTGCAGTTTTCTGCGAAAGCAGGCAGTAGAAGCATACCACGGCCTAGGCGCATCATTGAGATTACCCAGGGTAAATGTGTTGACGTCCGTATAAACGATGGGTAACTTCGTGTGGTGTTACACACTTACCCTGGGTAATCTCAGTGATACATGCGGCCTGATTGAGGTTAAAGGTAGCAGTGGCAGGTAGTAGTGTCCATGAACGCCATCGCTGATTTTATGGGATTGAAGATTCATGCGCGGTGAAGTAGCATTTGCTGTCTGAGCACTTAAAGTTCCACTTCTTTCATAGATTCAGGTTCATTTACCAAGTTCACCTGCTCCTGAAAGCTGTAAAGTATCCTTTAAGGAAATGCTCTATCCAAAGTGCCTCTATTCAACGACTCCAATGGCGATGACATGTACAGAAGCGGCTCGTAAATGCGACACGGACCATCGGTGTCGGTAGGTCAGCTAGTGTCGGTTGCACAGCTCAGATTAGAGTTCAATGTATGCTTCAGGCATTTACGGCATTCACTGTCAGCAAACTGTCCTGTGTCCCATGACGAGTGTACGAAAACATCACTGGATGAGTGCAGGAGGACTATTTTGCATGCCAGGTAAGTGAGTTCAATTTGCTCTGGAAAAAACAGTGAAAAAATCTAGGAAAGCGAGGATTTGAAAGTGTAGGTTGAGAACCCCGAACAGAGTTAGGTGAATTACTGTTAAGTGACATACTAATTTATTTTTGGTTCCTTCACCGGCACCGCCTCGCAACCGCATCGCAACATCGTCGCGATGTGGTTTTGTTATGATGGTTCATTGGTTCTAACATGTTCTGACACGCAACACATGGAGGCTTACATGTCCTCCCGTGTCCCAATTCGTTACAATTGACAATATCTTCTCAGAACTTGTCAGAACCAGTTGATCACATTAGGGGAACCGCACCGCAGCAGGGTTGCGCATTGGTTGCGAGACGGTTCCAGCAAGGGAGACAGACCTGAACCAGAACGAAAGCGACTACACCTGGGATTTTCCTCCTTTTATTTTTTTAGTAACCAAAAGCTCTTTATCCTCAAGTTCTTTGAATTTTTTAACCATCTGGTTAACATTTCAAGGAACATGAACCTAGTTCTTAACATTTTATAAAGAATCTTTGCTATGATGGGCATAGGTTCAGTGCGATTACCCTACACGTTCCAACTGTTATTACAGAGATTCGGATGCACTAGTAGACTATCCATGGTAAACATGTTGACATACCCAAAAATTTCTCTTTACCTGGCACCCATAACATGTTTACCGATCCTTCAGTGTCCACACCCAGCTGCCACCCATGGATAGTCATATCCATAGATAAGAATTTACCCATCCTTTCAACGATGCATCCGTGCTTAGAGCTCTCCCGATCCGATAAGAAACAGTAGCATTAGACATGGACTCACAACTTCAGCGCCTGCATCATTGAGATTACCCAAGGTATACTACGTGATGACACTCCTGGAATTCAACCATCATTAACATGGGCGTTAACACGTTTACCCCGGGTAATCTTAATGATGTATTCAGGCCCAGTAGTCCCTGTAATTTCCACTTTTTCCTTTTTTTGTTCATTTATTCATTTTACGGTGCATTTAAATGAAAAAAAGGTAACAGCAAACAACTGATTGAAGTATGTACCTCTAAATGAATATAACTAACCAAATATTACCGCTTACCAAACCTCTGATTACATATTCCAGAGCGTCAATCCTAGAACAACCGTGCTACTGTCCGCTGTCGGATGTGGAATGTATGGCTCACCAGAGAACTATGATTCCGAATAATCCTTGTATTGGTGAGTTTGCTCTACGATTACTGGTCAAAATAGAAGGAGAAAAAAAAAGAAATCTAGTTGTGGCATAAACTACAGACTAACTATTCACACATGTGATCCTCACTACAAGAACTGGTCCCAAGTTACCGTGTTTGAGGTCTTCTTAGTAGTGTAGCCCATGAAGAGGCTAAATGATCTATCCACATCGATACTAGAAGGATATTGTGGATACCCTGGAAGTTTCTCTCCTCTCCTAATAATAGCTCGATAAAGTGATCTAATTTCCGTTAATTGAAGTAAGAGAGAGAAGAAAGGCATGCTTCATTGAGATTACCCAAGATAACCGTGCTAACGTCGCACAAATTCACTCATCGTTAACACGGCCGTCGACACGTTTACCCTAGGTAATCTCAGTGATGCATCTAGGCAAAAAAAAAGAAAAAATTTCACTTCTGGACTCGTATACGTCATCAAGATGATGGGTAATGTCATACCCATGAGTAGTAGTTCGGTGTAGACATCACGTATGGGTAAACATATCGATATAAGGGTAATTTTCGGCACGTTAGGGCGTTTACCATAGGTAATCTCAATGATGTATCCGAGCTTTGGATGTGTTTTTCAACAATGATTTTTGCCGAGTAAATGAATAACCTCCATAGGGAAATTTTCAATATTCTCTGTATCCGTGAAAAATTATGGAAAGGGGCAAATAGTTTTTCATCATCCTTTTTTATTTTGCATTCCTCCCTTTTCAGAAAAAGCAATGCTCGAATATTCACGCCTTATGGGTTACAACACGCCTACTGCCGCCAAATCTGCCAGTATCGAGACAAATCGGGTCTATGAGAGCAATGTGGAGGAAGCAGCGACGAAGGTCAGTAAAGTTTTTTGAATGAAAAATATCCGTACACTCATTTTGCCCCACTACAGAGCAATTTATGAGAGATGCGTGCGTCAGTCGCGCGTCGGACGTACGCATCTACTTACAGAGCATTTTCTGTGAATGTCGGTCAAAAAAGAGTAAAAACAGCTAGCTAGCGCTAGCAGCCGCGACGTGCCTGCGTCTGCGTCGGGGCTGCGACAGGGCTGCGACAGTTCCTATTCTTCATCGTATAGACATATGAACGTCGAACGCACGCATATGGTATAAATTGCCCTGCGTCACGGTCAGCGAAACACATATTGGCGTGAAAACATATCATTTTCTATTGTAGTAATGTACTTTCAATTTCGCGCAGATGAAGTAGGGAATGAAACCCGAAAAAAAATCGATACCATATCCATTACATGACAACAATTTCAGGAACCTTCACGCCATCATCAAGAAAAGACTAGGATTGGAATAGACAACAGAGGAGCTACCAGACCCTCAGGAACAGGCCATTCTGGAAATCGAAGAACCGGCTTTGGACAAGATGAACAGTCACGGAAAACTGGAGAAACGGACGCGCATAATAGCCGATACAGAACGAAGGACTGGAAGGAGAAGGAGGTGAAGTCCGAGGCGAAAGAGTGGACCGAGAAGAAGGAAAACGCTGAAGCCGCTGAAGCAGAGCACCAGCGGGGCGAAGGCTGGCAGATTGGTACGAGTTCAATATCACAGGCGGGTGAGCGACGTGTAGTATCGTCGGCAGAGGAGAGTGGGAAGGGTGGAGACGTGGAGGAAGGGAGCTCGACAACCACGAAGCCGAAAACGATGACAACGTGGAGTTCGCATAGGAAGACACACACTGAGGGGTAAATCTTTATTTTTCATTTATCAGTTGTTTAATTTTTGTTTTTTTACAAAATCTCCTCGCTTTCAGACGACGTAAAGGAAAACATCGAACGACAGTGTCACCGCTTGACCCTACCGAACCTCCGCCACCATGGGTAACTACCACAGAACAACTGCCGACCACTACAACCACCTTCGTAACGCATGCGCCACCACCTGCAGGTTATTTGCGCTCTAGAACGCTAACCATTCGTGCTGTTCCGTTTTGCTTCCAGACATGTACAGTTTCAGAAGGATGCAACACTAAGGACGCTAGTGGACGTCAAATTTTCGTTCATACAGGGGCTGTTATAAGAGTATGCTCTGGATTTTTTGTTACACATTCTTCGACATGCTTCTAATAGTTCAACTGTTGAAGAGGTACGTGGATTGGTCGGGGCGATGCTCATCGTGGTGTGAATGTGTGGCTGAAGAGCAGCTAGTATGCGAGAGTTTGCCTTGTTTGGAGGACGGACGATGTGATGCTCCATTGACAACAATTGGTACGGTCCCCGCCTCTGCCTTTAACATATCTCTCGAAAATTCTGTTTAATTGCAGATTTCGGGGAGCGGTTGTACCTTCGCGGCCGTGGGTCGTGTTTTTGCGAATCGGGCGCGTTTATTTGTGATCTGCCGGAAGAGATGCCTGAGGTTTATCCCGGTAGGTAATTATTGGAGGACGTTCCATGAGTGTGAGATTTGTGCGAGCAGAATCTTATTGTCTTAGTGTTAATGACTTCTATTCGATCACTTTCCACTATTTCTCAGGGCTCTATTTGTCGGCCGGATACTCAACTACCGACATTGACATGTTACGGAGCGAAATCCCTGCGGATGTGTTGGAACGCGCCGGATTCNGGGGGGGGGGGGGGGAAGTACATACTTAGCGTTACCACATCACTCGCTTACGAGACTACCCGAGACAGTTCCTCGCATCTCCTTATTTTTATGCTCATTAGTTGATGCCCTCTTTCATCTCGGAATCGTTATTTTTTTTGGAATCTTCATACAAAAAGGCTATGGCAATGGTTCACGTGATTCCATAGAAACCTGCTAATACACACGTTTCCGAGCCACAACTTTTGGGAGGTTGTGGGGAGGACAATGCGAGAGGAAGGTTTCTGAATGATGCACCCCCAGTGCGCTCCAGGGGCGCAATTTCCGAGGAAGTTCGTACTCCTCATGAAAATCCGTCATCATCCACTCCCTAATAGGATAGAGATTGCGCTACGAGCAAGTGAGTGAACGGTGCGGAAACCCAGTAGCCTCCCCTTGGCTCCACCCACAAGCTTTCCAAAATGCGAGGCTTGCAAACGCGTTTTTCGCCAGTTCTCACTGAAACACATACACAATTGTTGCCCATGTTCAGTGTAAAGAAAGACATAGCAATCTTACACTGGCGGTGGCGACTGTCAAAGAAAGTGCGGCCAGCACATCCTAGGCGGGTGCCTCGCCATAGACTGATAGTAACGAATGACTTGTATCGGAATGCATGAGTCCGCCTGCCATGTAGCGCATACGCCCAATTGCAGTGGAGGCCCCTTGACTATCAACAGTACCACTACGACACATGTAACATAACCTTGTCCCATACACTATGCGCAACTAACAGCAAAACACATATGATATATGATATTGCAGGTGAGCTGAAACCCCTGAAGCCATTAGGATCCGTACTACTCACATGTAAGATGGTGGATTGTGCTGATATATATGTCCACCACCTCCGTACCACCCGTGTGTACTTCTTGCTACACAACACGAACGCATAGACTGCCTTTAGAGCATAGTCCACATAAGTACATGCACAAGTATATTGCCCAATAGAAGGAACTAAGGGGAAGACTCAACCAACCCAAGTTACTAGGGATCACAGGAGATAAAACTTCCCGTACGTGTGAGCTGAGCGTGGCAAAGGGAGCAGGGTTAGCTCCATTCTTCCTTCCGTACCATGTGCTTGGTGGACTCGACACATGTGAGCCAACATCTAACTCACAGCGTCCATTGATTTCACTTGCAACCGCTCCCTACGAACTACATTCGCAGAGTGAACCTTTAACACTGGCGCGCCGGCTATTTATACGGCAGTGGCCCCGGGGAACATTGCACATACGAGGAACCTTGGGACCATTGCGCACGACGACCTTGTGGCACTTTAAGATTTAGCAAAGAAGAGTCGCACGAAGTCGCGACATCATTGATAGCTCCTAAAGATTCCATACGTGTGAAAGTCAAAAAGAATTATGAGAAGGTACTGTGTCTTCAAGGCAAGCCATGAAGTCTGGCGTCGGTCGGACGCTGAAGAACTTATAAATATTTCAGTTGTTGTTTGAGCTGTACACGAGGTTGGTAACAAATTTATGTTGGCTGACGTTTCGGCAGATCGCCGTCTTCAGAGCCTGTAATGGGCGATTCGACAAGCCAACTATCCGATCAAATCTCTTCAGAACCGTACAAACAAAACTCCATGCCTATTTTTCGTCACAGAAGTAGCTCACAGACTAATGCTTACCGTTTTATGTGACAGCAGTGATGTTACGATGCGAACGACCGCTAAATGTCTACTCAAGCGAATGACTTGAACGCCTTCTTTGGATCAGAAGATCAGTTCAAGATAGGGGGCGAGCTCCCGTGTGATTGGGAGGCATTCTTCTTTGCGGTTCATTTTCGGATCCAAAGAAGGCGTTCAAGTCATTCGCTTGAGTGGACAGTTAGCGGTCGTTCGCATCGTAACATCACTGCTGTCACATAAAAGGGTGAGCATTAGTCTGTGAGCTACTTCTGTGACGGAAAATAGGCACAGAGTTTTGTTTGTATGGTTCTGGAGAGATTTGATCGGATAGTTGGTTTGTAGAATCGCCCATTTTAGGCTCTGAAGACGGCGGTCTGCCGAAACGTCAGCCAACATAAATTTGTTACCAACCTCGTGTACAGCTCAAACAACAACTGAAATATTGAACGAACATGCCGAGGTTCATAAACAGTCGAACATTTGAACTTATAAGTATTATAGACGTTTTATCTGATACGCCTTACGAATCCTTTCAGTTTGCATTTTCTAGGCATGCTCTCCGTACGTCAACCAGCTCTCGAACCACTTTCAACAAAATGAATCACCGCGATTCCAACTGGTACTCTCTTCGGTTAAACAGCTCAAAGTAAGGGATTTTGAGATTTCTCGTCTTCCTTGAAAAATGTGAAATCATTCAGGTACTAGACTACTTGGACGGACTGCCTTCGTCAGCTTCAGATGTAAAATATTTTGTTGCAGCATTGACATTATTAATTAGGATATTGCTGCAATAGTGATATGATATGAGCTCAATAAGTGCCTTTGGTGATATGATACTTCATATGTCGAGAAATGTTTATAAATTGTTACATTATGTATTCTTCACTTTGTCTTACCAAATACCGAAAGACCTTCCATAATTTCGCACACTGGGCACCTGGAATATACAGCGAGGCACTTCTTCCATGTACATGACTACGGAGTCGTAGAAATTTCCATTTTTTGGGAAGGAATGGTCTTCGCCTCGTGAATGAGACATCAGCTGGTTTTTGAGCGACATGTGCTCGTGAAGTCACAAAGTTGTGGGTTCAGGAGTCGTTCTCCGGGAATCCTAATCAGCTTTTCCTCTTACCAGTTCCTCCATTCAATTTAATTCCCTGTCGAGTGAGTAAATTTCAAACCAATGCGTCACAATCGACCCGAACGCGAATGCGATTTGCGGCCAAGTAAGTGTCGACAACCCAGAAGCTTACAGATAGTCCTGATGTAAACACCTGAACTGTTCTGGAGCATTTTAAGAAATTTGAAAAGTCGAAGACACTGCAGGTGAGGTTGTCAGGTTGTCAAAAACCAAAGGTTTCCAGTAGTTATCCGATGAACTCGTTGGATTTATCTAGAAATTCCCGGAATTCTGCAGGCGCCCACTAGGATTGCATGGAAAGACTCTGGAAATCAACAGATAATTTCAACACTCCATCGCAATCTTTCTGAATTCAGCAGGAGACCGCAAAACTCCCAGTGATGGTCCCCCGCTGTTTGGAAAATGTTGGTGTGATCGATTTCACTTGTATAGCAGACCGATTTCTAATACATGGTTGACGGACCCAGGGCGGCATGAAATTCTGTGACAGTTCAGATGTGGTTCACGACTGCTGTTTCTGTTTATATATTTATTTATGTGCATGCATGTGCGCTATACATTTGTATATGGATCACAAGTACAGAAGGGTGATAGAGAAGCTCTCCAGGTCTTGCAAGTGAAACAAAAGCTAATTCAAGATGTGTCCCTGATTTGGATGATGTAAATAGTAGTTCTTTTTTGAAGTAAACTTCAACACAGCAGAACCAGTGAGACATCAGTTTATTTCGCCCAAAGCTGCTCCCACGAACAGAGCGGGTATTGAGACAGCACCCGTGTATCCATTAAACCTGAGCAGACCTTTTTGATACGGAATTGCTCAAGTGGAATTAGAGTCGTAGGTTCCTTCTCTGTCGGTTCCTCGCAGTAGCACTTTGTTTTTGATATTTTTTAGTTCGTCAAACTCCGTGAGTAATTATACTAAGGTCCTACAGAGGCATTTTGAGAAGCGAGTCGGAACTCCTGTTTTTGCTCCGTTCCGATATGATTTTACGGTACCTTCGGAAACTTTATCACGACGTACAAATACGATCTTGAAGCTGAGAAGCTAAGCAGCTTTGTATAGACAATGACATGCAAGCGCATATAAACTCTATCGCGTCTCCAAAAGGAATTCTCAAAATTGTATAGCTTTTGGCTCCATCCTTTCCCGCATTCTACCATGTGTGTACTATTCAAGAATATCATCTGGGCCCGTGGTAAAGTGGTGGATGCATGTTCTTCTGACAAGTCGTACACGTTCCATGTATCTTGTTCTGTGTTGTGGGGAGAAATGGAGGCATCCCTGATTCCGTCAGCTCAGATGTATTCTGTGCATTTCGCGCATCTGACCTCGCGTAACTTCGCACTATCACCATATTCCGAGTGAGATTCTCCGAGCACTTCACTCGGCGTCTCTCCACACCGCACGCTATCTAGTCGCCAAAGTCTCGAGATCATCGTACTCCAAGGGGGAGAGATCTCAGGGCATACCTGAGTGCTCCAGCACCGCCACGGATGGTGACGACCTCCCATCCCACAGTGTTGGGAGGTCGGAGAGCGTGTGATCATGTATGATCCCAAATGCGGCGACGAGATGTGCAGGCAGCTGATCTCACCGCCATGACACTTCATTACGGGCCATGGTTGTCATAGGTTACCATGGCCATCATTATACATAGTTAACACATTTGAAAACTGGCCTCGAATATTCGAATTTTGAATACTCGTGTTCCTTGCATTCGAACGAATGAGTGACATTCGAATAGAAATTTCTGAATGATTATTCGGTTATTCGAATATTCGAATAATGATGCTTCACCATCAAGAAAGGACATTTCTTCTGTTAGGTACAATTCGAGACGTTTCTTCTACTGGTCCCCTATTGAAGCTCCTCGATGACTAACCTGGTGCATGAGAGAATCAGGTCTATGAAACCTTTTCGCAGTTAGGAAGCATGTTTTACGCAAGCAAGTGCTTAAAAAAACAATAATGAAGTTTAAAAAAATTGAAAGTGATGCAGGACCTTTGTTTCTTTATAAAGCAATTCCGAACATTGATTGGGACACATTCTCTGACAGAGGTGGTCTCTCCATTTCCGCTCACCCCTCCTTCTCCCCTCACCAGAGTCCGCCACTGATGCCTTACCATTGCAGACACCTTCTTTAGAGAATGAATAAATAGATAAATGAATAAATAAATAAATAAATAGACAGACAAATAAGTAATGAATGAGGCAGCTTGGCATGTTGTTATGATCAGCTTTGATCTCGGTAAATTTGGGATATACTGAGGCCTGGAAAAAAGTATTGCACTCGCAAGCTTCAGCATGACACATCCAGGACTAAAAGTGAACACTCCTGGGGGTATGCTAACATGTTCACCTTCCATCACGGATGACTCATTCAATGCTTCTGGATGATAAATCGGGACATTAAGGAGGACGTGGCCTTGTCGAACGTCAGTGAACACATCGATGACCACAATGGTGGACTCCTGGTAGACACATGGAGGAGTTCCAAGTGCTGGGAGCACTCATCCATGGTCATAAGTGGACACAACCGATATACCCACGGATGTTTTCTGTATCATTACAGAAGTTCAAGAAATCGCATGCTCGCATTTTTCTAAATTTTAATGCCTTTCTCGCCTATTCATTCGACAACATCTTCCTTCCTCCTCCAATAACACTTATTCATCACCCATATAAACTTGTAAAGTTCAGTTCCATTCCGCCGAGTCATATGGACGATTTTGAGAGAGAACGGTAAAAATGGAGAGTCTATCAATGTTAATTCCTATATAAGCGCTCAGCAGATGCTTTCTTTGCTTCCGTAGCCCATGTACTAATGAAGGATTCCTACGCCGCATCTACGTCCTCGGTATCGAAACAGATGTGTTCACCATCCCTCTCATCTTGACTAGCGGATGTGTCCAGTTCTATTTCTTAGCATTCAAGCCCTTTTTTGAAGTAGTAACGGATTTGAGATAGTCTGTCAATAGTCTGTTTTTAATAGCCGCATTTATAGTGCGTAGGAGTATCGATCCTCGTCGGAATTCGACCGACAACAAATGATGCGTACCGATCCTAGTCGGGATTTGACCGACAAGGATCGATACGCATCTTTTGTTATCCGACCGGAGCGGACTCCGTCGCACTATAATGCAGCTAATGGTAGAGAAATGACTGCCGCATGGGTGATCCTCACTGTTACGTCTGTATTATTCGCTGCAAGAGAAGCCAGTTCCCACAATGATGAATGTTCAAACGGCTCGACGAGTTGGAGACGGAACACGGAGTTGGGTTACGAATACAAGGCATGTAGCAAAAATTAAGAAGGTGTCTACTATTTGTTATTATCATATTATCATTTTTCAGATGATCTGCTGGAAGGACTATGTAAGCGAGCATGTTGCACAGACGCGTTGCAGGAAAGAACGTGCAGATTTGGCTTCTATCCACAGCAAAGATGAAAATGATTTTGTGACTGGTAAGCTTTGTATAAGTTGATATAAACGACGAAATCCCTGCTCGATACCTTGGACGAGAAGCAATTCTGGATGCGCTACCGCCTCATAAGGCGCTCATTTTGCGTTTGCTCCGTTGTCCGTCGCTCGTGGGTGATGCGGTACTTTCTGGACAGCTATAGCGTTGATAGTGACCGAAACGACCGATTCTACGTGATAAGGACAAGTTATGCTAGATGCGTGCGTTCGACGCACGTGCGTCTGTATTATGAAGTCTAAGCTCCATCGCAGTCCTGACACATTTCAGACGAACGCCATACGAACGCGTTTGTGGTCTCGCAGCTGTTCGCAACGACAGAGCAGCATCTTCATCAGGGATCTGTGTATATACACCATCTTTCACCGGTCTTCATGGAAAATCCATCGCAAATATGCGTATGCCTCCGACGTGCGACTGATGCGCGCATCTAGTAGGAATTGCTCTTTAGACAAGGAATGTACCCTCCCACACCCTATACTGAGTGATGAGTTTTCATTACTGTTCGTTTTCCGGCCTCCAACGTTGCAGTTGACGCTGGTAAATGGCGCACTTGTGAATAGGGCCGGAATACCGGGTCATACGCAAGCCGGAGTACCGGGTCATACGCAATGGGCCATGCGAGCTCGGCCAGGGCCATGCGTGGGTGGCCCAGCTGAGTTGGGAATACGACTTCCTGTGCTTCCACTGAGGTCATACATGCTTAGGTAGTGATTTTGACACAACATGACATCCTTCCTAGAATGAGAACGGGTTTATTAGGTAATCTCACGCTCCCTTTTCACATGCTAGAGATGGCGCCCTGCCAAGAAATGCAAGAACAAGTCGGCAGCCCATTGGCTTAGAAAAAGAGGGAAATCGCACGCAGACATAATATTGTGCATAGTTATGATTGCCAGTCAACGACTTTGTTTTTCTGTAGGCTGGTCGTGCACCTGGTGAAACGGAGCCGCAAAAGTCATGCGTACTTACGCGTGGCTGGCGTGAGCATTTTACGAGAGTGTCACCTACGTCGGGTCTGTATTACCGAGTATGACCCGCCCTCGTTCTCACTATAGATTGTGTGGACCGTATTTTTTAAAGAATTTTAGACCAGCCGTGATTTAGATTAGCATTCTTTTAGAGGTGGCGTATGGAGATGGGATGGGTTTATCTGGAATGAAAGTATGGATAGGTTTACACAAAAACAAGCACGGTGGATGGGAGTGGTCAGATGGCACACCGTACGATTATAATAATTGGGATGACAAACAACCCGATAACTATAACTGTCATGAAACGGAATCGCCAGAAGATTGTACTCAAGTGAGTTTCTGCACATTTGACACATTTCACCGAGTTATCTCATTGGAGTTTTTCGATAATAAGCATGCATGTTCACTATTGAAGGGATGGGCCGTCTCATATCCATGAGTCTGATTATCTGTGAACTGTAGCTCGCTATAGGTAATGTCACGTGTCGGTAAACATGTTAATAGGTTCGAGGTAAAGGGTAAATTCAAGTTTACCATTTCAAGTTTAAGCTCTGGAAAACTCAAATAGTATTCATATGCACCTTAAATTTTCAATTTCTGTTCGCGTGCAAGCACTACTGGCCAAAAAAGGTCGAGAAATCTGCTTTTATTTCTTTCGTTATAGATCTACAGTTCCGGAAAATGGAATGATTTGAGATGCGATGGATTGGTGAGGAAGGGCGTCTGCAAGAGAAAGTGGATTCCTCTGGAGATGGAAAAACTCAAATAAATGAAACCTACTAAGAAGACTGAAAACTCTAAACAGTTCAGATTGACAGAGATCATAATGTATTGTAATAGTAACAATGGCTACGAAATAAAGCACTGTGAATTCATATCTCGAATTGAATGTGCAAGTGCAAATATGTAACAGTTCTTCTAACGAATCCTTGTGAGAACTAAACAGGATTTGCTTGAGATCACGCAATTTACACTGGAAAAAATTTTACCTGAGGGTGTGCTTCCTGAGTTATTCGAATAGCAAAGAACTGCTCAACGTCAGCGTACCTCTTCGCTTCAGGTATTGGTGTTATGAACAGATCCTTAATCTTCTCGCCACGCTGATTCCAAAAATGTATACATAGCAAAAGAAAAATGTGTCCCAGGTATTGTACCTCCTCTGGTACGCGGAGCCTTGTTGGTCCTCTGGATCTGTCCTCACGCGTTCTATCAAATTACTCTTTGAGGCTAGGAAGAGGTTAAGCCCTTGGCCGTTAGGATCCGGTCATGTTCATTGATTCTCACGGTAGTCTGTGTTTTACTTTTGCTTTCTAGTGTTTGTCTTTAGTTCATTGAATCCTTCTATGTTCGTTGTTTTTTTTTTCACATTATTTTATTATATATCACAGCTGTTAGGTACTGTTCCCTTACCTTGCTGTTATTGTGAATGAGCACCAGTGAGTGCACGTGATAAAGATAAAAAACACAGAAAAGTGATGGAAACCTCGTTTTTGAGAGTGCTGAAAGTGCAGATTTCACTGAACACTTGAGCGAAGCGGTCCATGTGTGCTGGCTGAAGTGTTGACTAGCAAGTTCTAGTGTAGTTCTGCAGTCAATTTCGTGAGAATTTCCCTTATTTTTCTACCGCGCTTGGCCTACGTTTCCAAGACTTCATTTGGAAGCAGCGGTCGTAGAGCTAAAGGATTTAGTTCCTGACCTAAATGAGTGAATGGATAATAATTCAAGGACTAGTTCTGCTTGAAGGTCGTCGTCTTGGCCGGCCCACGCGAACCCAGCATTTTTTCAAAGGAATTCGATTTTTTCTCGGATTTTTTACTCACTCAAAAGCCGCAAATTTGTGGTCCTTTGTTTGAAACGCTATTATTCATCGGCTCTTCTGCGATCCATGGCGTAAGGTAATAAGCCTGTCGCAGCCGTTCGTTGCTACGCTCGATGGATGTGATCGGCTCGCCCGCGCTCGACTTGCCTCTCCGCTGACGTCTCAGCCTCATTCGGCTATGGACTAACACTGATTAAAGGCCATTCCGTCTAGAGGCTCTGATGAATTCGTATTCTCTGCAATCAGTTCTGGCCTAGGCTGTGATTATCTGCCTTTCTAGCGTGATTTTCTGGAGAAAAAGCCTGGTATTCTCCTCAGTTCTACACATTTTTTTTGGGGGGGGGGGGTTAGCACGGATTTCGCCACAGTCTCATCAATCCAGCTCAGGAATGGAACTCTTGAACGGCTGAGTAGACTTTCATGCAAACCCTGGAGTGAAGATTTTTCAGGCTCACGAAATCTCATTCACTCTGGTTCTAGGATTTGTTCAGCTAACAATGTACAGTAAGTGTTCTTTCACAATACGAACTTAGAAGTGCACAGGAGTGAGGCTTTACCTGCTACTAACGACTGATACCTGATCTTCATATATGAATTAAAGGCAGCACCCACGCTAATCTTCGTCTTTGAGATTTTGATTTGTTTCGAACTTCAGGCATAGTCCCGACAATTCTGCAATGGAACCACCGTCGGATAGCGCACCCTACTCGAGATATTGCAAGTACAAGTCCCTTGCAACATTTCAACTTTGGGGCGCTGGTACGAGATGTCCTGCTTTCCAAACGTAGCATTGGAGCGACACGGATCAGCTGTTTTTGCCTGCCGTCACACAGTTTTTCAATGAAAAAAGTCTTTTCCGCGCTCTTTTCTCCACAGTCCATCTACTATTCTGATTATAGTCGTCTGAGAACCTTTTGTTTTTACTTTCCAAGAGTTGCTACCCTTTTTCCGGCTCATGTTATGCAGTTGTTCTCTTTTCTTGTAAATTAGCGATACTTCTTCTTGTCCTTTGCCCTAATTTTTTTTTATTTTTGCTCCACAGATACATCTGTGCAACTTCCATTCTTCTGTTTCCCTATTTCTGTTTTCTTTGGTTCGAGAAAGCTGCAAATCCGGGTAAATACTCAAATTCGGCAAAAAACTACGTGACGACAGAGGCAGCCTTATCGACTTTTTTTGTCAGATCGGTTTCACGCAACCCGGCCATTTTTGACCTAACTCAGCGAAATAAGGGCATTCAGAAATCGTTCTTCTGGAAGTTTTGACAAAATGACCGATATAGCCGTGCTCATCGATGTCGAAGATTGCGCCAAAATCTCAATAACAAAAATTTCCGTGGGTGCTGCCTTTAACATAACATCCCTGGAATGTCCTGTGCCATTTTGTGCTCTCATTTCACGTGCTATTATAGGTCGAAGATCAGCAGCAATAATCTCTCTGTGCAGAAAATCACCAATCGCCTGAAAATTACAGGAAAGTTCATGAACTAGTATGAAATATTTTAACCCTAGAACGAATTCCCCTGGTCTTCTCTCCATGTTCTTCCAGGAAACAATTTTTTTCTGAAGGAGCAACATTTTGCTATTTTCAGTCGAAATCGCGAGATGAACAGTGCAGAGCTCGGACGCATCTGGACAAGACAAGAGATTTTTAGCTCTGCGATTGGTCGATTCACCCAATTAGCCAATCACAGAGCCGTCCGCGCCGCTCATTCCGGGTATAACGTCTCACATCCTCTCCATTCTAGTGCGGTAATGTACGCTAAATTTCACTTGGATAAAAGGTTGGAATAAAGTCTTCAGAAAGTCGACATCAACAGCATTTCCCTTACATCCGAACCTTTTCAGGAACCATCACGCCATCATCAGGAGAAGACCAGAATTGGAATAGACAACAGAGGAGCTACCAGACCTTGAGGAACAAGCCATTCTGGAAATCGAAGAACTGGCTCTGGACAAGATGAACAGTCACGGAAAACTGGAGAAACAGACGCGCATAATAGCCGATACAGAACGAAGGACTGGAAGGAGAAGGAGGTGAAATCCGAGGCGAAGGAGTGGACCGAGGAAGAGGAGAACGCTGAAGCCGCTGAAGCAGAGCACCAGCGGGGCGAAGGCTGGCAGATTGGTACGAGTTCAATATCACAGACGGGTGAGCGACGTGTAGTATCGTCGGCAGAGGAGAGTAGGAAGGATGGAGACGTGGAGGAAGGGAGCTCGACAACCACGAAGCCGAAAACGATGACAATGTGGAGTTCGCATAGGAAGACACACACTGAGGGGTAAATCTTCATTTTTTATTTATCAGTTGTTTGTTTTGTGCTTATTTTGTTTGTACAACACCTCCTCACTTCCAGAAGACGTAAAGGAAAACATCGAACCACGGTGTCACCGCTTGACCCTACCGAACCTCCGCCACCATGGGTAACTACCACAGAACAACTGCCGACCACTACAACCACCTTCGTAACGCATGCGCCACCACCTGCAAGTTATTTACGTTCTAGAACGCTAACCATTCGTGCTGCTCCGCTTTGCTTCCAGACATGTACAGTTTCAGAAGGATGCAACACTAAGGACGCTAGGTGACGTCAAATTTTCGTTCATACAGGGGCTGTTATAAGAGTATGCTCTGGATTTTTTGTTACACATTCTTCGACATGCTTCTAATAGTTCAACTTGAAGAGGTACGTGGATTGGTCGGGGCGATGCTCGTCGTGGTGTGAATACGTGGCTGAAGAGCAGCTAATATGCGAGAGTTTGCCTTGTTTGGAGGATGGACGATGTGACGCTCCACTGACAACGATTGGTACGATCCTTGCTTCTGCCGTCTCTTGGAAATTGCATACAACTCCAGATTTCGAGGAACGGTTGTACCTTCATGGCCATGGGTCGTGTTTTGCGAATCGGGCGCGTTTATTTGTGATCTGCCGGAGGAAATGCCCGAAGTTTATCCAAGTAGGTCTTTGTTGGAGGACGTTAAGTGGATACATCTTTTCAACTACTTTCCTCTATTTTTCAGGGCTCTATTTGTCGGCCGGATACTCAACTACCGACATTGTCATGTTATGGAGCGAAATCCCTGCGGATGTGTTGGAACGCGCCGGATTTCTGTCGTCAAATCCCGCGACAGACATAGCCAGCCGACTCCAGATTGCTTTTGAGAGGATTCTTCCCAAGGTGTGAACACATTGCTTGAATAGCTTAAGTTTTTGTACACTATGCGCATCTTGCAGGGTCTGCAATGCCAGATAGTGCTGATGCCTGAGATGAGCGAGCCCGGTTCGGCATTTATGAGAGTCGAATGGTTTGGGAAGAATGAGGCGCTAAATCATACCAAGACGCAGTGGCATACTGGATGGGCTGAAAAGGTGTGAAATTGGTCTATAGATCTAGTGTGATTTCTTCCGCATCATTCATATACAAGGCTACTCACGGCAGTTCCTCCCATCTCCTTGTTGTTGGGACCATTGATTCACGATTTTCGAGTAATGCACTGCTCGAAATGCTGCATTCCAGGGCGCACCATGTCATTAGTGCATGGTGTAGGGAGTCTCCCCTTGGCTCCACCTACAAGCTTTCCGTAATGCGAGGATTGTAAACACGTTTTTCGCCAGTTCTCACGAAATCATGTACACCATTTGTCGCGAGTTTTTCTGGTGTCGTCCGTGTTCAGTGGAAAGATAAACATAACACTCTTGCACCGGTAGAGGCGACTGCCGGAGAAAACACGGCCAGCACATACTAGGTGTGTGTGCCTCGCCATTGATAGCACAGAATGGCTTGCATCAGAATGCATGAATCCGCCTGCAGTATAACACATACGCACAACTGCAGCGTAGGCCCTTGGCTAGCATCCGTGCCACTACAACACATGCGACATAAACCGGTCCCATACACTATGCACAACTAACAGCATAACGACATATGTGATATTGCAAGTAAGCTGCCACCATCTCTTGCCATTAGGATTCCGTACTATACATAAGTAAGATGATGTATTGTGCTGATATACATATATCCACTACCTCCGTGGCACCCGTGTGTACTTCTTGCTACACAACACAAACGCATAGACCGCCCAAGATCACAGCCCACATAAATACATGCACAAGTATATTGCCCAATAGAAGGAACTAAGGGGAAGATCCAACCAACCCAAGTTACTAGGGATCACAGGAGATAAAACTTCCCGTACGTGTGAGCTAAGCGTGGCAAAGGGAGCAGGGTCAGCTCCATTCTTCCTTCCGTACCATGTGCTTGGTAGGCTCGACACATGTGAGCCAACATCTAACTCACAGCGTCCATTGATTCCACTTGCAACCGCTCGCTACGAACTACATCCGCAGAGTGAACCTTCAACACTGGCACGCCGGCTATTTATACGGCAGTGGCATGGGGGCGGAGCGAACGGTGCGCATACGAGGAGCCTTGTGACCATTGCGCGCGACGATCCTGTGGCTCTCTAAGATTTAGCAAAGGAAGAGTCGCGCGAGGTCGCGGCACCACTGATAGCTCCTAGAGATTCTACTCGTGTGAAAATCAAAAATAATTATGAGGAGGTACTCTGTCTTTAAGGCAAGCCATAAAGTCTGGCCTCGGTCGGACGTTGAAGAACTTATAGTCAACTCCAAATGTCCGCAGACAAGAGTTGGGGCCGCGGCGCGGGTCTCTCGCTGTCTGCTGCACGGATTCAGCGTGGCATGCAGGGCAGTGACGCGGAGGAAAACCGCGCCGCGGTCCCAACTCTTGTGTACGGACATTTGGAGTTGACTATATGATTAGTATAGACGTTTCATCTGTTACGCCTTACGAATCCTTTCAGTCGACATTTTTTAGGCATGCTCTCCCTACGTCAACCAGCTCTCGAACCACTTTCAGCAGAATGAATCACTAGCTCAAAGTGAGGGTTTCAGGGATTTCTCGTCTGCCTCAAAAATATGAAATCATTCAGGTACTGGACTACTTGGACGGACTGCCTTCGTCAGCTTCAGATGTAAAATATTTTGTTGCAGCATTGATATTATTAATTAGGATATTGCTGCAATAGTGATATGATATGAGCTCAATAGGTGCCTTTGGTGTTATGACAATTCATATGTCGAGAAATGTTTATAAGTTGTTACATTATGTATTCTTCACTCAGTCTTACCAAATACTGGAAGATCTTTCATAATTTCCCACTGACGCCTGGAAAATACAGCGAGGCAGTTCCCCATGTATTGTTCATAAACACGCAGTCGTAAGGATTTCTGGGAAAGAGGAGTCCACGTCTCGTATACGAGATATGGGTTGGTCCTGATATAAAAATTTCAACAGTTCCAGAGTATTTTAAGAAATTTGGAAAGTCGAAGACGCTGCAGGTGAGATTGTCAGAAACTAGAAGTTTCCAGTAGTTATCCGAAGAACTTGTTGGATTTACATATCAAGAAATTTTCGGAATTCTGCAGGCGCTCACTAGGATTGCATGGAAAGACTCTGTAAATCAACAGATAATTTCAGCACTCCATCGCAATCCTCCTGGAATTCCGTAGGAGACTGCAAAGCTTCCAGTGATGGACCCACGCTGTTTGGAAAATGTTGATGCGATCGACTTCATGTGTATAGCAGACCCTAATATTAGGTGTTAACATGAGTCCTTGCGCTTTTTTTCAGATGCACTTTTCTCCACCGATTTTTTATCATTTAGGTACAAGTCATATATGATTTGAAAGCGCTAATCTTCCTCTACAAGAATGTCGCAAACAGTTTATGGTGAACTAATAGTTTGCTTGAGTTTTGAGCTTGCGAAGTTGAGCAATGAGCCGACGAAAAACAGCGCAACCGACAGCTGCCTATTCTGGCATTCAGCTAAAGCTCGAAAGGCCATGAGAACTGGTCACACGACCTGTACTAGGTGTGAAAGGGATATTTTGTTTGGAATGACTGGTCATCAACGATTTTCGAAGCTCAAAGAAGATAGTTACGGCTTAATGACACCAACCACTTCGACCAAACAGATTTTCGTCGAGAGGACCTGCGAAGTGCTCCATGTGAATTGTATGGTCTAGGTGGACGTCATAACTCTCAAACCTATCCAATAACCTTGGTAATTCTTCATTCGCACGTGTCTAGCCATCTTACCCCATGATGACGTCGGACCCCACCCTTGCCAGCATCGCCGAAATGGTCCTCCAACACTTCCACTGGCAATGTTATTCCGCGTTTATATTTTGCGTAGCTCCCACGTTCAAACAGTATCAAGTGCTTTCTGGTTCCTATTGAGTACAAGGAGGAAATGGTGTTTTTCCTCAATTTGAGGTTATTCTTCTTAGGCCTAAAAATCAAGTAATTCAATACTTCTGTGAAAAACCATGATGATTTTGTTGTAAAGGGAGAAAAGAGCTTTCAGATGGTATAGGACATGTTACGGAAAAATGGTCATAGGCCGGAGAAAATTGCAAGTGAAAAAAGCGCAAGGACTTATGTTAACACCTAATACATAGTTGACGGACCAAGGGTGGCATGAAATTCTGTGACAGTTCAGCTGTGGTTCACGACTGCTGCTTTTGATTTATTTTAGTTCGTCAAACTCCGTGAGGAATTGTGTTATACTAAGGTCCTACAGAGGCATTTTGAAAAGCGAGCCAGAACTCCTGTGTTTGCTCCGTTCCGATTCAATTTTACGGCACGTTCTGTGTAGGTATAACAACAGTGGCATGTAATAGTTGCACTATTACCTACAGTTCTTCAAAGCATGACCTGCACGGTTCTGAAACTCTTTGATTCAAAAACTCTTGCTATCTCAAAAAACAAGTTAACACTAGAAATTTTCGAAGAAAACATTGCATTGCAGCCTTTGCCCCAGTTGTCAATATTTTTTGCTGGTTTTTTCTCCAGAAACTTTATCGCGATGGACAAGTACTACCTTGAATCTGAGAAGCCACTTTCCAAGCAGCTTTGTATGGACAATGATATGCATGCGCATATAAACCCCATCGCGTCTCCAAAAGAAAGTCTCGAAATTGTATAGCTTTTTGGCTCCATCCTTTCCCCCATTCTACCTTGTGTGTATGATTCGAGAACTTCATCTGGGCCCGTAGTAAGCTGTCGAGTGCGATCATCGCTTCTAACAAGTCGTACACGTTCTAGCTTGTTCTGTGTTGTGGAGAAAGATATTGACATGTCTGATTCCGTCATTTCAGATGTATGTACGTGCATCTGACCTCATGTAACCTCACACCGTCACCATACTCCGAGTGGTATGCCCGGAGCATTTCACTCGGTGTCTCTTCACACCATCTAGTCGCCAAAACCTGGTGATCTCCTTGCTTGCACTCCTGCTCCCGAGCATTCCTTGCCGCAGCTCGCGCTGCGGGCTGCGGCAAGGAATGCTCGGGAGCATTCGCTACCGCTGGGCAACGCGGCAAATCAGCTGTTCTTCGCAACTGCATGTATTTTGAAAGTTTTTCGTATTTGACGTTTGTTTCTTTACAAGTGATTTCTCTCATAAAACTTGTGCTCACTTCTCGTGATAGTTATTTCGCTGTTTTACTTAGGTTTTACCAACTAGTTCGCTGCATTTCAATGCTACATTTCCAATCTTTTAATTGCGGCAACCTGCGACGTTTGCCGCAGCCTAGCGTGAGTTGAAATGCGAGAATTCAGCTCGCAGCGAGTGGTTCTTCGCCCCGCGCCGCGCTGCAACTTGCTAAAAACTGTAAAAACCTCTTAAAAGGAAGAGAAGGGCACGATCCCTTCAGGAAAAAGAAAATGAAGCTGGCGGACGAAAAATGGTAAGGATGAGAGTTGCGACGGCATGGGCGCTGGGAACATGATAGGAGACGGGTGACTATTATGGAAGCGAGCGCTGGCGTTCAGTAGTAGGGGAACGCCGCTGGATGGATCCACAACTGCGTGAGTGGTGCGTCGACGCTCAATACGAGAGAATATATGTATGTATACACGAATGCGAGGCGAGCGAAGCGATCCTAAAAAAAACCTGAGAGTCCGGCGTTATCCGGATGATCACGCTATTATCTCATAGTTTAGGATGTCTCGGCGAGACCTTTGCTTTTCAGTAGAATTCGATCACTGAAACAAGGGTGACCCCAACAGTGAAGCAACAGTTGTGAACACTTGGAAGTTGCCATAAAATCCTACCGGTAGTGTCTGTGAACAGTCCATGCTTCCAAATATAGTGGAGGAACACCACCCCAATTCTCTTCAACATCAGAGAGAAAAACGGCATAATCAAAGTTTTGGGTCACCAAGTTTGGTGCTTATGTTTGATATCAGTCGAAAGTGAGAAGGTTATGGAAAGTAGCAAAAGGACAGGAACAACAGTGAGATTACTTCACACTAATTTGGTTAATCTCATGCCACGTTATGGTCCAATTATAATTTCTGCAACTGCAGTTACCCTACTTGCCCTCTGAAGGATTCATTTTGAAACGAATTATAATTTCAAAACAAGACGGAAAAATAGGCTTCAATGTTCGCGAGATTACGCTCTTCAAAGCTGTATATAAACATGTGGGAAATCCAATAGGTATTCGTTTATTAGAAGCCTTCGAATAACAGCGGAAACTTATTTAACAACCTAATATAATCAACTTTGATCTCGGCAAATTTGGGATATACTGAGGCCTGGAAAAAAGTATTGCACTTACAAACTCAAAAACTTACAGGACTAAAAGTGAACACTTCCGGGGGTATGTTAGTTGTGTTACCTTCTGTCACGGATGACTCATCCAACGCTTCTGGATGATAAATCGGGAAAATGAAGAGGGCGTGGCTTTGTCGAACGTCAATTAACACATCGATGACCATAATGGTAGACCCATGGTAGACACATGGAGGAGTTCCAAGTGCTGGTAGGACTTACCCGTGGTCCTAAGTGGACACAATCAGTATACCCATGGATGTTTTCTGTGCCATTGCAGAGGTTCAAGAAATCGCATATTCGCGTTCTTCCAAACTTTCTCGCCTATTCGTTTGACAATATGTGCCTTCCTCCACCAGTCACGCTTATTCATCACCCATATAAACTTGTAAAGTTAAATTTCATTTCGCAGAATCATATGGACGACTATCAGAGAGCACAGCAAAAATGGAGAGTCTATCTATGTTAATTCCTATATAAGCGCTCAGCAAATGCTTTGCTTGCTTCCGTAGCCCATGTTCTAATAAAGGATTCCTACGCATCTATGTCCTCGGGATCAAAACAGATGTGTTCACCTTCCCTCTCATCTTGACTAGTGTCCAGTTCTATTTCTTAGCATTTAAGCCCTTCTTTGAAGTATTAATGGATCCGAGATCAACAGTCTGTTTTTAATAGCTGCATTTATAATGCGTCGGAGTATCGATCCTCGTCGGAATTCGACCGATAATAATTAATATGTATCGATCCTCTCGACCGACGAAGATCGATGCGTATCTTTTGTTATCCGACCGGAGCGGACTCCGTCGCACTATAATGCAGCTAATGGTAGAGAAATGACTGCCGCATGGGTGATCCTCACTGTTACGTCTGTATTGTTTGCTGCAAGAGAAGTCAGCTCCCACAATGATGAATGTTCAAACGGCTGGACGAGTTGGAAACGGAACACGGAGTTGGGTTACGAATACAAGGTAAGTAGCGGAAATTAAGAAGGTCTATACCATTTCCTCATACCGCACTACCCTCCCCTACTCTTTTTAAGATGATCTGCTGGAAGGATTATGTAAGTGAGGATGTTGCACTGAAGCGTTGCAGGGAAGAACGTGCAGATTTGGCTTCCATCCACAGCAAAGATGAAAATGATTTTGTGACTGGTAAGCTTCATACAAATTGATATAAACGAGGAAATCTCTACTCATCTAGAATTTCGACAACAGGAACTGAGAATTCCAATAAAAACACAGGAAAGTCGTTGGTTGACTTTCTATTTGCGCTGGTACTGTGCATGTATGGGCACTGTGAAAACATGACCTATTTGGGTACGACCAAGTAATGTGCGGGGTGGACGAGTGGGCGTCGATATCTGTTGCCCTGCACACAGACGAATTTTGGAATGAGTACAATATACAACCGGGGGCCCCCTTTATGCTCACAGAAATTGGCGAGGCTGACCGGATAAGGAACTTCTGTGGCTGAAATGTCAATGAGTATAATGATAAAAAGCGGTGTCGCTTAGGGGCCCGTCTGCTCAATCGCGGAGACGGCGCGGAAGGGCAACCACGGTGAGCCGGAGCTGCATGGCAAGCATCGAGGTTGTTCCATTCACGGGTCGGAGCAATTTTTAAAGGACCGATATTCTTGTGCGGTTCACCACAGGCACTTGCTCGCAGCATTCGTCATGCAATCGAATTGGTTCAAATCCATACTATTCGGTGGCAAGTCTTGAGAAGAAGTTAAACCGTGAAAATTTGCCCGGCTTCACTGTCGCATTTGGAGAGGCATATGGGCTGGCATTGAATCTTGTTGGAACGCATATGGTTTGTTTCCAAAATGAGAATTTTGCCATGTAAGAACCGCCAGAGAGGCCCAGAGACATGCAAGAAAAAAGTTATCAATACTTTTTTCACCACTTTAAGAAAGTGTTTCCAAAAAAAGAAACTCAACTCCAACACCCTTCCGCACCTTCAAGAAAGTGTTTCCGTTGAGTGGGAGGAGATGCGTTCGTGTGCCTACGAAGAGTTCATCAAATCTACAATGGAATTTTGGCATCATCCGAACGGTCACACTGGTTTACATTAGGCAAATTTAGGAAAATTTTGCACAACATTACTATAATAGAATACATATGTACGTCGAGCTGGTCCAGAATATGTCAAAATGAAGTGAAATGATGCAATAAATAACTATCTAAATGATATATAATAAATGAATAACCTCTGCGAAGATTCAGACAATAGATGTCATCCCGCTTCGATAGGCACGCTCACCACATCATTTAAACTATAACAAAACAAATTGCGAAGTATATCGGATCTGGTAGGTGATTTGAGCTGCTATTATGTCGACCTAAAGGTGTTATCAAGGTCGTACCAGTGTTTCGGATTCAACTATTGTGGCTGTACTATAAACGGCTTGTCAGAACTTATGACACACCCTTAGCCGTATTCCGTAGCGGCTTGATTCAGGGCCTTGCGTGGCCAACTCGATCATGTGTCGAGGCTTCCTATTTCGAGCTCCGCGCACAAACCTCGAACTGTATATTCGCAGCGCCATGCGTAGCCAACTACTTTTGATGAGGCCATACGTTTCAACCTTTTAGTTTGCCAGGGAATCCGTCTCCGTTTTTGCATTTCTTAGTAATTTTGGAGAAGTTGTGATTATGAGATTAATTACCGCTTATTGTAGGTAAGCTCACGTGCTGATTTGAGCGGGTTTTATTTTTGATCCCAGAAAAACGTGGACAAAGTGGATCGTTGGGTTTTTGAACAACAATACCGCCGTGCGGTTGCGAGAACAATTAGCAACGCGGCTTTGCCCCTCAACACTTTGGACGAGGACCAGTTCGCTGCGATGCGTTACCGTTTTATAAGACGCTTATCCTTCGTTTGCTCCGTTGCTGAGGGTGGACCAATTTTGCTGATGGGCGATGCAGTACTTTCCCAACAGCTATTGCGTTGGTAGAGACCAATAGGACCAATTCTACGTGATAAGGGCAATTTCTACTAGATGCGAGCGTTCCACGTACGTGCGCCTGTATTATGAAGTTTAGGCTAAGTCGCAATCCTGATGCACTTCGGACGAAAGCCATACGAACGCGTTTGCGGTCTTGCAGGTGTTCGCAACGACCGAGCAGCATCTTCATCAAGGATCTTTTTAGGTACATAAGCGTTCACCGGTCTTCATGGGAAATCCATCGCAAATATGTGTGCCTTCGACGCGCGACTGATGCGCGCATCTAGTAGGAATTGCCCTTTAGACAAAGAGTGTATCCTTATACAACCTATACTGAGTGATGAGTTTTCATTACTGTTCGTTTTCCGGCCTACAACGTTTCAGTTGACGCCGGTAAGTGGCGCCCTTGTGGACAGGACCAGCGGCCCACAACGGAATGGGCCATGCGCCCGTCCAGGGCCATGCGCCACTAGGCGATGCGTGGGTGGCCCAGCTGAGTTGGGAATACGGCGACCTGTGCTTCCGTTAAGATTATAGATGCTTAGGTAGTGACTTCAACACAACATGGCATCCTTTCTAGAATGAGAGTGGGTTCATTTGGTAATCTCACACTCCCTTTTACATTCTAGAGGTGGCGCCTTGCCAAGAAATGCAAGAAGAACAACTCCGCAACCCAGGCTCAGAAAAAGAGACAAATCGCATGCAAACATAGCACATATAGTGCATAGTTGTGACTACCAGTCAACGGATTTGTTTTTGTGTAGGCTGGCCACGTACGTGGTAAAACAGAGTTGCAACAGCCATGCGTACCTCACGCGTGGCTGATGTGAGCATTTCACGAGAGTGTCGCCTACGTCGGGTCTGTACCATCGAGTATAATCCGCCCTCGTTCTCTGTATAGGTTGTGCGAATCGTATTTTTTAGAATTTCAGACCAGCCGTCATTTAGATTTGCATTCTTCCAGATGTGGCTTATGGAGTTGGGATGAGTTTCAAATCTGGACTCAAAGTGTGGATCGGTTTGCACAAAAACAAGCACGGTGGATGGGAGTGGTCAGATGGCACAGCGTACGATTATAAGAATTGGGATGACAAACAACCCGATAACTATAACGGTCATGAAACGGAATCGCCAGAAGATTGTACTCAAGTGAGATTCATTGGATTGTACTCAAATGGGAATCATTTCTCAAGTGAGTAATATTGAAGAAAAAAAAGGTTTCAAACGTGTGTCTGCAAAATTTCTTTCTAAATGCTTTATGGGCATGTGTAGGTTTGAATATACGATAATTTTTTCAAAAACCGTCGTAAACCACTATGCAAAAAAGCGTTTTCAAGCGTCCTCGAAAACTCAAATAGTATTCATGTGCACCTTAAATTTTCGGTTTCCGTGCAAACACTACTGGTCAAAAACGAAGGTCGAGGTTGCTGTTAGTCCTTTCGTTACAGATCTACAGTTCCGGAAAATGGAATGATTTGAAATGCAATGGATTGGTGAGGAAGTGCGTCTGCAAGAGAGAGTGGATTCCTCTGGAGATGGAAAAATTCAAATGAATGAAACCTGCGAAGAAGACTGAAAACTCTAAACAGTTTAGGTTGACAGAGATCAATATGTGTTCTGATAGTAACATTGGCTACTTAATAAAGCACTATGAATTCATATCTTGTTCTTCCAACGAATCGTTGTGGTAACTAAACAGTATTTGTTTGAGATCAAGCGATTTAGACTAGAAAAATTTTACCTGGGGATGTGTTTCCCGAGTTATTCGAATAGCAAAGAGCTGCTCAAAGGCAGTGTACCCCGTCGCTTCAGGTGATCCTGTTTTTCTTTTCCATCTTTTTTTATAGCGCAGTCACATATTTAGATCGATTAGCGTCTTTCCCTAAGAGAACCAAAAAGAAATATTAATAAGAGAAAGCGCAGCAACAAACAGGTAAGCTACTACAGAAGAAAGAAGTTTCAAAATGACACGGAAGCACCAGTGGAAGTCAAATTCGAAATTTACAGAAAAAAAATCACCCAATAAGGGAATAACGGGTAACGATACCAAGAGTTAGGAGGGAAAAGGGAATTGGCTGACGAAAGCATAAAGAAAGAGAAAAAAGATGTTTTACACGTTGAAAGAAGTTAGTGAAAGGGAAAACGGATCATGTGTAAAACAGTTGAAACGGGACATTGTTGGCGCTCCAAAGAGGTATTCCAACTCTAGTTCAACGCGACATTTCGGACCAGCGATCCTTGAGTTGAACTGTGGAACTAGCGTTGTTCTTGTAATATTTCGATGAAGGCTGGGTCTCGGGCAGCACTACCTTCGCATAATTGTCGAGTTTATACTTGAGGATTGAAAACACTCAAAAGCTCAGAGGCGAAGATTATCGTGGGTGCTGCCTTTGATCTTCTCGTCACGCTGATTCCAAAAATGTGGTCCAAAATATAGAAAAGTGATGGAAACCTCGGAGTGTTGAAAGTGCAGATTTCACGGATCACTTGAGCGAAGCGGTCCGTGTGTGCTGACTGGCTACAACGGCTGAAGCGTTGAATAACAAGTTTTGGTGTAGTTCTGCCGACAATTTCCTGAAAATTTCCTTTATTTTCCTGCTGCGTTTATTTATTTATTTATTTATTTATTTATTTATAATACATGAGTATACTCATGCGGGCATTTGTATGACCAGTTGAAGAGAGGGACATGTACATGAAACATCAGTATCGGAATATTAAAATACAATCGCGAAATATAGAATGACGACGATGAAACTTTGCGAATTATCTCATTTGGACAAGTAGCGGTTAATCATGCTTCTAAATGATCGAATGCTAACTGGTATCCCTTGCCTTTTACTCAATTTAGCATACTCCGAACCTGCTCTATTAGAAAAAAAGTTGAATCCTAAACTCTTCCTGGCTTTGAGGATGACTGGTTTGGTGGTATTTCCTCTGGTGTTGGATTTTTGCATTGTGCAGAAGGAATTGGGCTTTAGTCCACATTTTCCGGAAATCACTTTGTGGAACATTATGAGGTCAAACTTTTTCCTCCACATAGTTTACCCCACCTTTCCTAGACTTCATTTGGGAGCAGCGGTCCTACAGCTAATGGAATTAGGTCCAGACCTCAGTGAGTGGATGGATAGTAATTCAAGGAAGACTAGTTCTGCTTGAAAGTCTTCGTCTTGGTCGGTCCACTCAAACCCAGCATTTTTCCGAAGAAGATCTCGGATTTTTTCTCACCTAAAAAAAAACTGCGAATTTCGTGGTCCTTTGTTTGAAACGCTATTATTCATCGGCTTTTCTGCAATCCATGGCATAAGGTAATAAGCCTGTCGCAGCCGTTCGTTGCTAGGCTCGATGGATGTGATCGGCTCGCCCGCGCTCGACTTGCCTCTCCGCTGTCGTCTCAGCCTCATTCGGCCATGGACTAACACTGATTAAAGGCCATTCCGTCTAGATGCTCTCTCAAAGTCGTATTCTCTGCAATCAGTTGTGGCCTGGGGTGTGATTAGCTGCCTTTCTAGCGTGATTTTGTGAGGAAAAAGCCTTGTATTTACTCCAATTCTGGACATTTTCCGCTAGTTTCCGATTGCTCGGACCTCTTCTTTGTCCTACTTATCCAGCACAAAAATCCACAAACCCAGAAAAGATAATTTCACTTTTACATAAGCTCTATTGTGAAGTCTCTTTGTTTTTACGGATTCTCATTCACTCTTGCTCTGGTGGTTGTCTTAGCTAACAATTCCGAGTAACTGTTCTTCCACAGCAAGAACTTAGAGGTGCACAGGTGTGAAGCTTTACCTGCTCTTAACGACTGATTCCTGATCTCCATACATTAACAATCCTGGAATGTCCTGTGCCATTTTGTGCTCTCATTTCACGTGCTATTGTAGGTCGAAGATCAGCAGAAATAATCTCTTTGTGCAGGAATCACATATTGCCTAAGAATTACTGGAGAGTTCATGAACTAGTATGTACTACGTTGTCCCATAAATCATGGCAGCTTTGAAGTTGAGCTTCCAAAGGCGCATATCCGTGAAAATCACGGAAACGAAGTAATGATAAAGTGGTTCTATAAGGTAAATGACGCGAGCCTTGAGCATCCTGATTGTTCAGAACTTGTCTACCTAACTCCTAAATTGGAGGAGTCATGAAGTTTCAAATTTTAACCACAACATAGATAGCGGCCATTATTTTTGGGACAACCTAATGGTATCGTCGTTTTATCCTAGAGTGCGGTTCTCTGGATTTTTTCTCATGTTCTTCCGAGCGATGATTTTTTAAAGAAGCAACGTGTTTCTATACTCAGGCGGAATCGCGGGATGAACAGTGCAGAGCTCGGATGCATCATTGAAATCACCCAGTGTAACTGCGTTGGCAACCGCCCGAGGTAACGATGGTAGGATTAGTGTGGTGGTGACACGTTTACCCTGGGTAATCTCAATGATGCATGTGGCAACAGAAAGCTAGAAAAAGTGGCTTCCAGTCCAATTTAATGTCTCAAAATACAAACCATGGGCTCTGTTGTTCGGCTTGTTTCCGCCAAAATGTGTCGATCTCTCACTGTTGGACTCATTGTCAGTAAGGACCATTTTGTCCCGGTAGCTCATCTTTCTTCCTTTCACCCAATTCGCAGTCACGAAAAAAGTAAAAAAAAACCATCAATTTCTAGAGGACTCCGAGTGTGTGGAACTTTTCCTGGATGTCAATAATTTTGGCACAGAATCCACTACACCTGACAAGTCATAAACGACTGAGACAATGGCACATTAAGCATGACATCAGCCATGGTAGGAGAACACCTTCTTCTTACCAAAAGATCTGTGGGACGATAACATTCTCAGGTTCAGGTAAAAGAACTGAGGTCGGATGCAACATTGGAAGGGTGGGTAACCTCACACCCATGGGTATGGTTACCTATAAGTAGCAGCTGCATAGGGAACGTTGCGTATGGGTAAACATGTTGATTGGCGCCGTGTAAAGATTAAATTTGGGTATGTTAGCACATTTACCATGGGTAATCTTAATTATGCATCTGGACCCTAAACCAGTGTCACGTTAACTAAATCGTCTTAGTAAGAGTGCCCGGGCATAGAGAGGGTAGTCGTGGAAAGTACAAGCCAAAAGGAAATCCAGGGAATACCGTGAAGCCACAGCGCTCAGGTTTGCAGCGCCGCGTAGCTTATGCAGCGCGGCAGACCAGTGGGAGTCCGTCAGATCTAAGCTATAAATTCACCTGTTTAATGTTGAGTTTTGTAAAAATTAGTCATCTTCTCTCTTATTCGTGTGCATACATAGATGGAGATACCCTTTGTACCATACTCCACACTTTGCAGGGTTTCGAACATAAACATACACCTCACAGTATCTTCAGAAAATTAACACAGTGAGGTTATTTAGTCTGCTGACCACGAGTATTAATTTAATATAGTATCACACTATCATTTTTCGGGAAAAGGAAATGACATTTTCATCTTCTTTGTTGAACTCACTCTACTATAGCCTTCCGAAGTGGTCTTATGGTACAAGAACATTAGCGTGGACCCTACGCTCATCGAACAACCAAGCAAAATTTGGGCGAATTTTTTGGATCTGAGATTTCTGTGGTACAGCAAGCCGAATGGTGCTAAATCTTGCCTATTGGTACTGCTGCAGTACACCTCTTCTGCAGCAACACCCGCCACATCCATAACCTACAAGTTTTGATTTGGACGAAGCCTTATTGGGCTCTGTGTACGGTATGGTTCTACGTGTTTGTTCTTTCCTTCTACACAGTGGTAGTCCAGCTTCCGTTCCTGTTGAAACAAAGCATAAAAACCCACTTCGACACTGATTCATGCGCGTTGTCAACCTTCTATGGTGCTTTGTCCGTAACTGCACACAACGCGCACACCACACGCGCACGGAATTAATCCGCTGTAGCGAGTTCATGTGGGCATTCCTTTTACCAGCGGGAAAATAATCGGTCCGGTTGGGTACAGTTTTGCTCTCCATTTCCTAGAAGGAAGTTTGTATAGAAGGAAGAGACTTATCTCACTTGTTTTGCCCTCCTCTCTACGGTTTTGCTGACGGTAGTACAATTCTTTCTGGATTTTTGTGATTTTTTGTCTATATAGTTTGATTACTAGTGCAGGTTTTCAGGAATCTCTTGTTTATAATTTTATTTTTGCGACAATTTATTTTTCTTGCAACAGAAAGTTAGAGTTGGCAGCCTTCGTTCACTGAATTTTGCTGGAACCCGGTCTTATTGTGCTGTAATCATATATGTTCACTAATCGTCGTACGATATCTACTGAAGAATTTTATGGAAGTGGAGGAAATATATTTCTAGCTAAAAAAATCTGTTACCAAGGCTTTTGAATTCTTTATTCCCTGGCGAAACTGTGCGCTACGCGGGTCATCCTCTTGGCTTTAACTCCAACCAGTGGGTATTTCTAAGTACTTATCAAGTGGTACGATATGACAGATTCTAGCAATTTGGCCTATTGAACGCCTTATTCCTTCTATTATCTTGCCAATATATGGCCATTTGGCGTGGTCTAAAATTAAAAATTTGCAGTTATTCCTGTTCTAGCCTCTGCGCTTATTTGCACACTGCTATTCTTCGCATGTTTTCACCTGCTCGACTAGATCTTTTGTAAATTGTCGTCTTTTTCTCTTGGAAGCCATTTTTCCCTTATTCATTTCCATGCTTACATTGACCCTTTTACAGAAAATGTCGGATTCTTCGGATGAGGAGAGAATGTCTGAGTCACCAGAAGAGAAGAAGAAAAAGTCGAAGAAGGAGAAGAAAGAAAAGAAAGACAAGTCCGAGAAGAAGGAGAAGGAAAAGAAGGTAACGTAAAATTTCTGAATCAGCATCTTTTTTTATTGGTGTTCATCTTTTAATTTGAAAATTTAGCCAGAAAAACGTCCCGCTAAAGACGATTCATCCTCAGATGAAGGAGTGATCGACAAGACTCCAATCAAGAAGTCAAAGGGAGGTGGCAATCGTGTAAAGAATGCCGATGGCGAAGAGGTGTGTGTGTTTTTCAAAGCTAAGCTTAGATTTTGGTGGTTTAGATACTCTAAGTGCGTTTTGTTTCCGCGCTGTAAGCGATTTTGACTTGCAAAGAGTCATCGGTTCCCCATGCTGTACTGTTGTCAGCCCTGACTGCTGCGATGCATGATCAATGAGCCTTTTTATTTCTTTAGTTGCAGACAAATATCGTCCATTTTCCATGTTTTTAAAGAGACTTGGGTCAGCTGTAGCAGCAGCGTATATTGCTTATGGGGATGAATTCCAGAACTTGGAACCATTGTGTGGTTACTTCACGTTCATTTTACTTTGTGAGCTCAGAAGAAGTCAAACTCCGGGAGGCTATATCTTGTATGTTTTTCTCGGGAAATATAGTCTACATGCAGTGCCTTAAATCTGTTTTGAAATTTTCACACTAAAAGAATGGCCATGTGACGCTCGTCGCTATAGCGTCCATATTTCCTTACAAAATTCCCGAAAACCCTTTGTTTGAACCTCTTCTTTTGTGGAGAATTCAGGATGTACGTTGGGGCATCCCCCATAAGGAGGTGCACCTCCATCGATCATCTCATGCAGCGCGGCGTCCAAGTATAGATTCTTGTGTCGGTTTCGGTTTTATTCAGGGGACGCGCACCATCTTGGTCCAGATGCCTCAGTGTGCAACCCGAATTATCCTCAGAAGAAAGGGTTCTTGGTTTTTTGGCATTTTATAATGAAACTTGCAGAACCTTACAACTAGCGTCGCGTAGGCATTATTTCGGAAAAAGAACTTCCTAGGTCGATTTTGAAGTGAGTCGTCGCCTTCAAGTCGGGCCCCTTTTGGTTTTATTTCTGTTTTTTTCTTTGTAAGCAAAAAGAAAGGCGACAGTCCCGCGCTTGTTATTGAGTTCTATTATAACATGGAAAGTGCGTATGGGCCAGAATATGGACAGAATGCGCCTACAAAATATAATAACGCAGCACAAATGATAAAAACACTAGTAGGTTAACAGGATAGCATACATATACTACTGAAAGTTCGGTCGGGGACATCTGAAGATCTCATGTTTTGCCATTTTCATTTCATTTTAGAGAGGATACAACTAAATCCTAGGGAAAATGTTGCCGTATAATGCAACCTATCAATTTCGTCGATGGAGGCGCTGAATTGACCGCACGTGCGCGTTGTGGTTGAACTGTCGTGGTATAACTCGTCCGCTGCTCTGCTATTTGAGGTCACAAGATGAATGAAGGTCGAATACGACAACATAAAGTGCAAAAACAGACGTTAGAAACAAAAACAGGCTAGTTGTACCCTAGAGATCTCAAAATCAAAAAAAAAAAAACTCGCTCGAACTTTGCTTGATTATTCGATGAGCGCAAGGTTCACGCTCATGTTCTACGGTAAGACTATTTTTGTACAGGGAACGTCAACCACGATTGCCACTCCAGCGGACTGGCGCGCCGCAACACCGACGCGGCGCGGGCGAGCGCTGTGGATGCTGAGTGTTGCCTCGCCCGCGCCGCATGGGTGTTGCGGCGCGCCAGTCCGCTGGAGTGGCAATCGTGATTGACGTTCCCTGTACGGCTACTCATTAGTTACTGTAACGGAGCTAAAGATGTCTTCTTTTAAATAAAAATGACAGTGAATTTTTAGCTTAAATCTGATGTCGTTACCCTACCATTCCTTCCTTTTTTTTGTTAAAAAAGCTGCACATACTGTGCTGAGCAGCACTCAAACAGAAAACTACTGTACTGTGTTCTCAAACAGCTAAACGGTGGACGAGTTCAACACTCATAATTTAGCCGTGATGCGCACGCGTTTTCAAGCCCGGACTTCCATCGATGGAATTTGTGGACTTTATATAAACAACAACACATAGCGTGTTGTTTGAAATGTTTCTTGTATTTCTGCTGAATGCTGATTTTAGATGATCGAAATAGGAAGTATGCGCTATGTGAACGTAAGGAATTTCCGTGGAAAAGCACTTATCGATGTTCGCGAATACTACATGGACAAGGTTCGTTGCAGCTATAGCGAGCATCTTCAGGCGACGTTAGCTCTGAATAATCCTCCTGTTTTCAGGCATCCGGGGAACTTCGTCCTGGTAAGAAGGGTATTAGTCTTACCAGAGAGCAGTACGAAAACTTCAAGGCTATTATGAGCGAGATTGATTCTAAGCTTTAAACTCATCAGCTATCTCAGTTACCTTCGTTGTGTTTGCAGGTTTTGCCATGTTTTAGTTTGTTTTGTTGAACCATGCGAGTATGCGAGTACTACTACCGATGATTTGCCTTTTGCGTGTCTCACTTTGTAAGATCTCGGAGTAAAGACGTTGTTGGCTTTGTTTTTGATTGTTTTGTGTACTGTTTAGTCTGTACAATGCTATTATACTGCTCATTTTGTCATGATTTAGGTTATGCATTCTTAACGAAATGTTTAGTTCGGATTTTACGCAAATCGTTTCGAAGAGCTAGTGCTGCTGACAAAGATCGTGAGACCAATGTCGTCAAATGATGGAGGCAGTCGCGATTGTGAGAGTATTGGAAACTCCGGCGATGAGATGAGAGGTTTTCAAATGGTGAGAACTTTGTTCTACTAATTTGTAAGCCTTTTAAAAGCACATTCGTGACAGTGTGCTCAACCGGTTGACACACAGAGGACCATATGTACAACCGGTTGAGGGCAGGCGCATGCGAGGGACCACCTGTGTCCCACGTGGCACACCATGTTCGAAGGTATAAGTTGGTGAATGCGTTGAAAACCGAAGCACTTAGCGATGTTTCATGTCTTTTCTGTTTTTTTTTTCATCAAAAGAACGCCATGGGAAATTACTTTCTGCTTGACGTTCTCCCAGTGGAAAAAATAACGCGAGACTTTCATTGGAACATGAGCTCTGACTTATTGATTTTTCTTGTTTTCTTGACGATACAAGCGATCAACTTTCATTGTTTAGGAGCAAGGACGCGCTGTGGACAGCCCACTTGGTCAACTGGATCCTTCGAGAATAACGCATATGGTCGTCGACCAGGTTGGATTTGGCGGTCCTGGTGTGCAGCCGGACAATGACAGATTTGTTGTACCTGGACCTCCTCATCAGGTACGCTGTCGATCGCGTGATAATTTTAATTCAAATGTTTGATGAAATTTGGGTGATCACGCAGTAAGCAAGCACGTATAGGGGTTATCAGCGGATGAGGCCCACACGCGCCTTCCCCGGCCCCTCCACCGTTCTCAAATGGGTAGAAACGGAAGGCAGGGGGATCGAGCTAGGGATAGTGGGTTTTGTCAGTGCAATGCATGGATTAGCTGGAAATAAGTTAGCTCATACTGTGGATTTTGGACAGTGGGGTCTTCCGTCTGCTCGAATATTCCTTTTCATTTAAACTGTCCGCATCTATGCTACTTCACTGTGCAGCTTGGACTAAACGTAGCTGAGCACTTGGAGAATGATTTCTGCTAGTACCGAATAGAAAATTCTCTCCTCAAAAAATATAGCTAGGGGACCATGCTGTTGCATGAGTTCTATGTCCGTTGTTGTTCCTTCTAAGTCGCACTCATGCGTTTTTGAAACTTCTTTTTCATCATTATTGGCTAGAAGTGGTTCTTAATGTAATCATAATCAATTTTCAGCAGTGGATTCGTTCTTCGCCAGCAGCAAGTCCGTCCGTCATGGCTTCGCCATCAAAAGGTATAATGCTGCTTCATTTTCATCCGGCTTTGGAATTCTGCACTAAATTTTTGTTAATTTGTCAACTGAAGAGTCCTGCGGCTGAGTGGGAGTTTATGAGAAGCTCATGATTATATTGAGCACCTTATATGACTACGATGGCATTACCCTAAGTGTTCGTTGAAACAGCGTTAAGCATCTCTTGCTGTCAAGCATTTCACTGAACTTCTCTTTTATGTTGACGTCTTCGAAAGAACACAAACGCACAGGTGCAGAACACTTGCCAAAACTCTTGCGGTTCTTTGAATCTGAGTAGAATGTTGATTTTGCTACTTCTTTTTCCATCCTCATGTGCGTCATCCATCCTTACTTGGTGGGTAGTAAGGTGTTACAGTCCAGAGGGAAACTCTCAGATTTCGCCCATTTTCAATATCAAATCAACGTTTTTATTTGCCTTGTTATCAGAAGAATGAATTAAGCAATTTCTTGAGAGTACATCATGCGGTACCCTAGTTCTTCGACATTACATCTGAGAAGTGATAGAGCACCCAGATGCAGTGGTCTGCTGAAGGAGGTTTACTAGTATGAATGAGGGAGTAGCCCAACTGGAAGAAATCCCGAGTTGTGTTTCCTGAAGTTGTAGTTGGATATATTCGCGAGGTAACACAGGCCAGTTGAATTCGTCGAAGCCGATACTATCGTTGAATTTCTGAGGCATTTCGTTAATTTTGTCACGTTATATATGTTGTCATTTTTGTTTAGAGTGATGCATGATCAAGGTTGGAATTTTATCCTATTGATACCAAAGCAGTCGCATTGACATTGTTGTCGTTGATTTTTTTTTACCAGTTTTGGCCCATCGGTTTCAGAGCTTCAGAGATCTATGCTTCTCATTTTGAACTCATCTTTCGTTCAGTACTGTAACTTGGTTAAAGGCAGCACCAGCCGAAATCCTCGACTCGGAGCTGAGGCGTGGGTGGTAAAGTAGAGAGTGAGCACATCACAAATGTGAGAAGAACACAAGAAACGGTGACCTACCTGCAGAGAAACCAGGATCGCGGCCACGGCCACTGCGGGTTTTCAACGAAACGACGCGCCAGCCAACGCCATCGCCGTGGGTGGTCTGGCGCAGTGAATGCGTGCAATACGTACCATTCGCAGGCTTTCGTGGCGGGACGCATGCACACCCCACAGCGGAACACTCGTCCGCGCCTTCGACACATGGAAAAGACGCCTTCATTTCTTGCATTTCTCGCGTCTTCCACGCAGTTTCACTCTTGCCTATGAGTCTACCGTCCCCAAAAACCCCGAGATTCGGGAAAATCTCCGATGCAAAGGATTTCCACGGGTACTGCCTTTAAGATAATGTTCGTTCTTGTAAGATTGGTGTGAGGGAACCTCTATTCGCTCGATTCACATGCAATCCCATCCGTTCAACACTTGTTTTGGTGTCCTAGGGCAGTTCTAATCAAAATCTTCAGTTACCACCTGACATTCTTCGCACGAATTATATTCCCTTCACTCATTGTCTGTGGAAACCTGCAGAATATGCTTGATGCCTCTCATTTTCCTAGCTGTATCAGCTATGGAAAGTTTATTATCAAGGAGCGTTTCCACTTGTGGTTCCACTGAACTACGTGAAATTATGAAATGAAGTGAAACTAACTGAAATGCTAGGTTGCATGGATAATGGAATTGGATCATGCACATGGGTTAAGCTTGTTTTGAAGAAGAGGTCCGAGTTTTGTTCGTATAAAAGACAAACAACCTTGTGTACCATTGGTATTCAATAGTGGATTTCACGAGTTTCATGCGAAAATTATGGGCTGTTAGTCGAGAGAGGATGAGTATCCTTGGTGAATGTTCTTGTACTTCATTGCTCTCATCACCAATTTCCTGGTGTTGCTGTGTTGAAGTTCTCGGATAGATTCCGTCAATTTTTGATTGATAAGCTCACCCAGGATGGGTGTACGCGTAGGATAGCACTTACTCGCGATTGATCATGAGTCCCAATCATGAATCATGAATCACAGATCTCTCTGGGAAGAGTTAGGAACGTATTTTAATAAATATTTGCTTATTTTACTTGTCCCCGATACATGAAACCGATGCAACGAACAGTGTGTTGATCAATGGCTTCCCTCTATAGATTGAATCCTGGGTTATTTCGCCTAATGCATGTGTAAGAAATTTAGCATGCCAGGTGGATTCCATGAAAACTCCAAGCGTTTCTACGAGAAAACGTGCTGTTTCTGAAGATTAAGCAGTGAAATTTAGAGCGAAGTAGGGCACCATTGCAGTTATGCCGGGTTAAATTTGATTGTTGTTCAAGAAGAGCCGAATAATAACAGAATTCTTTTAAAAAATCATGTTTTTGCTGAGACCAATACCGCTTTGCACTCAAAAGTCCCGCAATTTCTGGTGCGGCTCCACATGGATCCTGTTCTGTTCATCACATCCCCTTTTTTGAGCTGTAACGAACGCAGACTTGTCCGTGATCACTGGTCATCCTAATTTTGTATTTATTGCAGCGCTTGTGGTAACGCTGTGTTATATCTTGCTTTGAATCATCCATTTGATTCATTTTCATTCCTTTCTGAGCCCTTTTCCTAGTTTCTTTTCATTGTCTTATCAAGGTTTAATGCAATCGACGCGCAGTTAAGAATTGAATAGTTGTCAGTGGGTATCTAAGGGGTACTAACACCTTGCTTAGCATTAGGCTATTGCTGTGATGAGAAAACGGTTGAGAGCAGTGTCCTTTGAGTGCAGAGCTTGTGGATTATCTTCACATAAAATCATTTTTTCGCCTGATTTGTTTCTATGTATACTTCGCGGCGTTGTGCTGCTTAGTTGTGTAGTGATTTTGGTGTGGATTCCAACTATCTTCGCAGTTGCTGACGCTGTGCTATCGTCCACAACCTCAACCACCCCTTGGCTGAGCAGTATGCCCGTTTTTTGGGGTGGGCCCATGTGAGGGCGGCGGCGAGAGATGGGAGCAGGAGGGGAGGTGGCGGTGGTGAAGAGGGATGCCACCACACACAAACACGCCGAGTCGTGGGCCAGACGAAGACATAGAGAGTGCGCGATAGGAACGCAGAGTAGGCTGAATGGGATACTTCTGCTGCCCCATGTCCTCTGTTTGTGGTCAGCCATTTGGGAACATCTGCTGTGTAGCTTCTGAACCCACCACCATCGCCTCTCCACCATTTCGATCGTTAGCGGTTTCCATCGTCGAATCGATCGCTTCCGGTCAGCCGACGCCGACCTGTTTGAGTCAGCACAGCGCCTTTAACGCGGTTAATTGGGGTGTTTTCGTGAATTGTAGTGGTTTTATTGGTGGTTGGGTAGGTCACTGAGATGCTTGTAAGTATGAGACATACGGATAAGTTTCGCAGTTGAAATTTGTTCATTCATTGTTCGTCCATTCAACTCTCGTTTTTAAACGTAGGGGATATATGTAGGGGATAGTCTTCTCAGGCTTTTGAGCCCCTTTTCTGAATGTTTCTGAAAAGTGGTAAATTCACTGCTGGAGACGACTTCCTATGATCATTTTATTTGTTATCGAGTAACTCACCCTGAAATGTCAAAGCAGAAGAGCGTAGTAGCTATCGTCCAGCAGTAGTGCCAGTGAAATTATTAGTGCTCCTCATTTCTTATCATATCCTTGTTTTCTCACCAGGAAAAGTTCAAATCTCGTATAAAGCAATGAAGCGATGTGAGCGTGCAGTCTTGCAGTGCCCATTTTTCTGGTTAATCATTGGTCCAAAGTGTAATGAGTGTTTTTTAGACATATTTTTTATTGTGGTTGTAAATGCGTTTTGCGATAGGCAGCTAATATTGTTATTATTGCTGTAATCTTCTTGATGCTTGTGAAAAAATGCTACCGTTCCTTTTTTTGCAGTTCTGTTTCGCGTGATTAATCCATTGTTTTTTTTTTCACGAAATCTGTTAGCAAATTGTTGTCTGCCTTGGATTGAGAGTATAATATCTAGCCAAGCCACGTAATATTTTGGTATTTTGAAGTTTTTCCTCGTATTTTTTTATTAGAAACTGTGGTCGTCAGATTTTTTCCCTGGGAAATAAGTATTTTTCTGATCTAGCCTTTATGCGAATGGCTAGCACTTAGGAATCTGAGCTATGAACCGTATGTAATAGTGTGGATGTTGGGAAATGACTTTTCGTTTCGTTTTCCTTTCCTAATTGCATACTTTCTATTTTTTTTTTTTCATTAACAGGAGGTGGTGGATATGAAATGCACCGTTCAATCCTAATAGGGAAAGATTCTAGAAGTTTTTGAGATTCGACGGTGAGGAAAATCTGATAATTTGGAGTCTAGGACGCTAATCTTGAATTGATTCATCATTTCCGCTATTATATATTGCCAAAGAAGTCTTCGTTACATTTTATAAGTGCAGTTCTTACTCCAACTTTTCTATATTGCTACAAATATTGAGGATATTGTGCAGAAAAGGTGTGGATTTTTTGTCATTTCAAACAATCCCCTTTCCTAAATTTCAGAAAAAATGCTTGGCCACGGGGTGAAAGTTACACTTTGATGCCTAGTGCGTTGCAAAGAAGAGCATTAACAACTTCGTTTGCTGTGGGTTATAGGTGAAACAAAGAAGGAGATTCACATTCGCCATCCTCGACTTCATATTATGAGATTTCATGTTTATCTTATTCCGAGACATCTAGTATCCTTACGTTTAGTAGGTCCAATGATGGTAATAACCGCTCAGTTCTCTCAATCTGCTCTCCACAGACCTTATCAGGTGTCAAACAACGTTTTTGCTGTTGTTCTTCATGCACTTTTGAAATCCAGAACCGCTCAGAATGCGTCTTGAGTTGGGTGAATAGTGTGGCCAGCGTCTTGACTGGCAGCGTTGCCTGGGCGTCGCATCCTGTTGGGCGCGCTCAGGCTGCTGCCTTGTCCATAAAATTCAGCATACGCTTTTCTTTCGTTAACATCTTGTCCCGTGAGCTACTGATTTTATAGCTGTCCTTCCGTTTACAGCCCAGTTTTTTATGGTCAACGTTAAGTGGCTTGGCCTGACCAGTTAGTAGTACTCATTTTCGGTGAGAGCTCCATTCTGCTTTAACTGCGCCATCGCATAAGGCTGCTGAGATACAAGCCTCTGAATTGTTTGTATTTCAGCGATGGACGGTTGCGGTCAGATGCAACCGCGAATGGGTACTCCAACGAATGTCATGCACATGCAGCAAGGTAAGGTTATTTAGTAACTAGCATAGCCTGTGAATCAATCTTCCTTTCAGGAACAATCGGAAGTCCTTCAGTGGGCAGCGCACCTATGACTCCGCAACAAATGATGCAGCAGCAGGGGCTTATGCAAGGCCAACAGACGCCCACTGGCCAATATGACCAAAGTGGTGGATTTCCACAACAACAACAGCAAATGCCCCAAGGATATCCGCAAGGGATCTCTGAGAGCCCAGGTGCGATTCAGATCTGTTCTGTGGTTTTATTCTCTTAGTTTCAACTTTCAAAGAATAGGCAAATGCTGGTTTGTTTTCCGTTTGAACCTTTTGAACCATTTTTTAAAAGGTTGGTTGTAAATATTTGGAGTCCCGCCGTGTTTTCCTCGATGGTTTTCGAAATTTGACGTGAAGGGTAACTCTTGCGTAGTATATTTCCTCCCTATCTCAGGCGCTATGCACATGCAACAGCAGCAAATGATGGGAGCCGCTGGGGGCCAAGGTGATGGCTCACCTGGAATTTATGCCAGACAGCAGCAAATGATGGGGCAGCAGCAACAACAACAACAGCAACAGATGCTCAGCCAGCAGCAACAGCAACAGCAAATGATGGGACAACAGGTTCGTTTTTTTTCTTCGAATTAACGACACGTTATGTGTTTCACTAAGTTATTTTATATTGGGCACACTTCTAGTTAAGCCTCACCCCGATAGCTATGTTGTACGCTTTCGTTTTGATCGTTTATACATTTTTAAATGCTTACATAGTTTTTCTGCTCTTTTTCACGTCCTCCCCCAATACGTGTGAAAGTTGCTATTTCTTGAAAACGTACTGGAACTCGATTCTCGCATGTCCAACATGGTCAAATTTAGCCTCTACTTTTATTTTGCTAAAAATATCCACTGAATCCATTTGAGTACAACTTTTCAAGTGATTTGAACGTCGTATGAACGCTTGAAGGAGATGTTCTATGAGGATGAATCACGGAGGCCAAATTTGGTCTCGTTGGGAAAAGCAGGATCTCCTTGGAGAGTACGGGAGAATTTTCTCTCCGATGAAGCCTTAATTGTTGCAGATGATGGTTCAGCAACAAATGGGCATGATGGGCGGCAATCCTCAGCAGTATTATGCGCAACAAAATCCACAAGCACAATGGACTCAGCAGCAGCAACAGGTGCGTAGTTTGTTATCGTTGGTCCGAAGTAACTCCATTTGCCGTTTTTTTTTCTTCGTGGCCAAATTCTTGTATGAGAGGGCTTCCTTATTTCTGCAGTATAAACGTTACGTTTTCATGATGTTAGTCTGTTGGGATTAGGTTCATATTATGCGTGTTGTTCATTTTCACCTAGGGACCCACACCAGATAAACTAAATGAGAATAAGATGCAGTACTTAGCCGCATTGAAAGGATTTTTGAGGTTTTTTTTCTGACATAAACAGCTAAAATCTTAGGGTATAGGTGAAATCTGTTTGTATTTGTTGTAAAAATGACATTTTTGACACATTTCTTGAATCGCTGTCAAAGCTCCTAACATTACTTTGCAAATTTCTGAGGGAATATACTTTATAACTGCTCCAAACAACTCATCGAACATATGTTTACGTTAAATCGTCGATCGATTTCTTGTATCTGCTGTTTTAATCAAAAACTTTGCGTGTAAGTCCGTACTCTGTAGAAATACTTTGTAAAATATACTTAGCTTACGGGGAATACCACAAATGTGCTTCTTCACCTGCTATTCTACCTCAATCGATGTTTGGTTCAACTTTTTACCCGTAAATACTTAGGAATGAGAAGCTTGTTGCTCTTGGTAATGTCTCAAGGTCCGTAGCGAATCTTTACTCTGGTATTCAGCTAATTTCGGTCTCCTTTATTGAATTTTTGGCTAAATGCAATATTAAATTCCAGCTTGTGTGAAGATACGAATTTCAGATGCAGCAAGCACATTTTGTTCGACAGCCACAGGTGATTGGCGGTGCACCCGGTCAACGTGTGATGATCCAGCGTGTCCCATATCCACCTGGTACAGGTAACATTTTCATTATTTTGCAGTGTTGGAGTTCATGGCATAGCCTACCGACGTTCATGAGCTCACAATTTTCATTTTTGTCTTTGTTTTTTTTTTGTCCTGGGGTTGGGGCCGTATTCCCTAGTGTATTGACGATATTACGATTGTTTCTGGCTTTCTATTTCACCTATTGCTGCCACTTTTCGAAACGATTTTGGACATATAACCTACTAAAATTCAGGTCTTCATAATAGCTTGTTCATGATCTGTAGTATTATTGAAAATATTGGTGGAAAATGCGATTTCACACATGTTTCACTGCTTTTGGTCCTATTTTTTTCAAGTAGCATGCCTGATCATATGGATTGGGTGCCTTCTAAGGTCCCTACGGGCAAATTCTACATAGTATTTGCACGTATGATTTTTTTTTTCTGGATTCACATGTGGTGAGTCGGTCGGCTACGGGGATTGTTGGTGCAGAGATGAGCGGCTCAGCTGGTTTTAAGCACAATGTTCTCACAAAGTCGCCGTTCATTCGTTCTTTAGCTGACGAGCAGCCACTTTACAGTTTGATGTTTCGCATTCTCGGATAACAATGCTCGCTCCGAAGCTTCATCGTTGTGAAAGCTTCAGTTATGTGATCTAGCTCTTCACTAGATTCTTTCTGTGTGGCTCGTAATCTTTTTCCGATTTTGAGAAATTTTTCATGGAATATAGGGTTTTTCAGCAGAAAATGATCTACCTAGTCTCATTGAATGACTCTGTTTGTATCAAATTTTCCTTTTTTATTGGTACTATCTAAAGATTGCAGCAGTAGTCAATAATATTAGTCTCGTATTGCTCCATTCACGAATTGCCACTGATATTTGCAGAGTACTAGGTTTCCATTGTGGATGGGAGCAGTGGATTTGCCAATACAGCATGGATGAAATATTAATAGTGAATGACTGCCTTTCTTCTCCTGTTTACGTGGGCTATTTGTCGTGCTTGGAGCCGAGTCTACATAGAAGCATTCCGTGCCTCACCATTTGGCATCCATTTTCTGTGAAACCTGATCCGAGTCGGCTGCAGTTTCAATCAAGCGAAAGACATTTTACTGGCTTTAATGCTACGCTGAAACGCTGAGCGTTCCTTTCCTCATAATGCTCTGGTCTACTTTTTGTTCTATTTCATGGTTCTCATCTGATGTGAAAAAATTTTGACATTAACGTCGCATGAAATGATTTTGACAGATTATGCTCTTTTGAAGAATTTTTCAAACAAAACCTTTCTGCATCAGCATTGCTGAAATGCAGATCATTTCTTACCTCATATTATTTCTGTCTACTTTTTTCCATAGCTCTCAATTCGCCCGAATCAAACACATACACACATAGACACATACACGCATTTTATCCAAAAATCTTATCTTTTTCCAGATTTTTTTCGGTCTCTATGCATTTTCAGCCACATTTTCCCAAAATTATCCAAATTTACATGCACACATACATTTTTCTTGCTCTTACGGTGAAGTTCAATGGGTATATTGGTATGATTGTCCTTTCATCCTGCTAGGCATTACTGCATCCTCCCTTGATGCTTCCATGCTTATTCAAACTTACATAAATCCGCATCTCTATAGCATCAGGTGGCCAGGTGTGCTATCTTGTTTCGCTTGTTGTTTCCTGCTCATTCTTTTTCATGGCGTTTGTGAATATGACGAAAATTGGTAATTTTCCATACATGATTTTGAAATTTCCAGCATTTTCAACCATTTTAGGTATGTAACGGGGTCATACCCGTAATTTTGTGTTGATAATCAACGGGGAGTGGTGCAGGGGAGGGGGAGGGGTGTCATATGTCGTATAGGAAAGGAAAGCAGTGTGGTGCTTGGAGTGGCGTGGCTAGGAATTTGTATGCAAAAAGAGGGAGGGGGGGGGGGGGGC